>CM074789.1:8970820-9027283 GCA_037355745.1 Pseudo-nitzschia multiseries
CAATGCATTGCGAAAGCCTCGATCGGCGGCGAATACAAACGAAAAGGACGAAGCACAAGACGACGACGACGACGACACGGAAGAAGAAGCCACGTTCGAAGAGGTCTTTCACGATGTGTGGAGAATCTTCTTCGTCCCGTCCGAACACATTCGCAACGCCTTGGAAGGCGTGTTTTTTACCAATCCGATGATGACCTCGGGCGGCTATGTATCGGTCGATTTTTTTTCGGCTGTTTCCGGGACGGGGTTGCCGGGAGCCGTGGGGACAGCAGCAGCAACAGCAACAGCAACAGCAACAGCAGCAGCAACAACAACAGCAACAACAACAGCAGCAACAACAGCAGCAGCAGCAACAACAACAACAGCAACAACAACAGCAACAACAACAGCAGCAACAACAACGCCAGACGACGACACTGCTACTGCGGCGCGGATCCTTCGAGACGACGCCGAGGGAATCGTCGACTGCGCCCTGCGGTTGCTTCCGGGGGGTCCCGTCTTTGTGGTAACCGGGGACCTCGACCGTGCTCGGGCTATACAATCGGACTGCGCCGCACGGCAGGTGTCCTCCCTGGTTCGATACCAACCGCTGACGAGTCGGCAACGGAAGAGGGATCCGACGCGAACCCCCCAATTGCTGGCGCAAACACTGATGGATCTGGATGCCACGGTTGATGATCACAATCGTGATCATGATCGTGATCCGAACATGAAAGTGTTGATTCACAAGCACGAATCTTTTTACGACCTGTTTGTGAATCTCTATGTGATGGCAATGGGCCACGGTGTAGTGACGTGGAACCAAAACAACAGCAGGAGCAACAACAACAACCATCGCGGTGGTGGAGACGGCGGTGGTACGGGAACGAAATCGCTAGGTCGATTGGCATCCCTGATCGGGTACAATCCGGCTCGTTGGTATCAGTATACCACTGCTTCGGGGGAGTGCACCGCGGTGGGTTTGAGCCCGTCTGCCGACGACTCGTCTGTCTCCGAAACGGCTCACAACCAACGATCCATTCCGCACAAAATTGATCATCATTTCAGCACAAGACTGCTGGAAGACGGTGCTGACGATCAGTCCGGAGTGCTGCAGGTGTACCATCCACCTCAAACACAACAGGAGCAACCGTCTGAGCGGGCCTCAAATTTTCCCCAGTGGATGGAGGACTATTTCGAATGGCACCGGTCCGTCCGAAGCGAACTCGCCGAAACCAATTGGAATGCCACGAACTACTTGATTCTGTCGTGTATGAGCCACCACAGAAGCTGTGGCGGCGTCAGCGATCGCTTGAAACCTCTCCCAATGATTGTTTGGGAAGCCTACCAGAGCCATCGGCTGTTGTTGATTTGGTGGGACCGTCCGAAACCGTTGGAAGAATGGCTCGTCCCGCCGGAGGGTGGGATCGATTGGACCGTCCCGTCGTTCCTGAAACAGACAATACGCAAGTCCAGATCCAAAGCCGGGTTTTTGTACGAGTGCAATCGCTGGGAGCAAGCCAAGATAGTCCGCAAGGGTGCCGCCAAAGCACCGGTCTTTCTATACAGGATTCAATCCCCCGACGGGGGGGAAAGCGGGTTTTTCGACGAGCAACTCCGATACGCCAACGTCACCTCCGCCGCCACCACCGCACGTTCCTACCGTGACGTCTTTCATGACTTGTGGAGGGCATTCTTCCAGCCTTCCCCCCGCCTGGAAACCGTGCTAAATGCCACACTGAGCCGGTACGGGCTGACCCCGGGCCGGTACACGGCGGCCCACTTGCGCAGCTTGTACGGCCAGCGAACCCACCGAGACCCGGTCGAAACCATCGAATTGGCGGCTCTCGGCATCAATTGCGCGTCTAATCTGTTTCCGGGAGCTCCCGTCTTTTTTGCCTCGGACTCGGCGTACGCCGTCGACTCGGCAAACGCCTACGGGCAACTCCACGGGCTGAACATTGTGTCGCTGGAGGGGGGGAACCAAACCTTCAACAACAACAACAACAACAACAACAACGACAACAACGATGGTGGCAACATCATTAACAGCGGCAATAACAACGGAAATAGTACCGGCAGCGACCCCATTCACTTGGACAAGGATCCGGACTGGAAGACGCGCCCCGCTTCGGCGTACGATCCGACCTTTATCGATTTGTACATGCTTGCCGAGAGCCGGTGCGTGGCATGGAGCAACGGAGGCTACGGAACCTTTGGATCCATGATCAGCCACGATCCGAGCTGCCAGATGCGGTACTTCAAGGGCAAGAAGAAGGTCCGGCGTTGCAAATGGATGGGCGAACACGGGAAACGGCAAGCTCTACAACTCCCGCTTCCCAGTTCTATTTCCACCGATGGCTCCGAACCGATCGGACAATGACGATGGCGATGATAGACACGGAACGCATCGAACACTCCATTGATGCTAGTAGAACCGTAAGTACTTCTACATTTGCAACATTACTGTGTAATAATACTGTATGATATTAGTATCAGAACCATGTAAAAAATAATGTGGACAATTTTTGCTCGGCGAAATCCACGCTGATTTTTCGTTGTCGCAACGGTTTCGTGTTCAAAGTAGCAGTAATTGCAACCGACACATGTAGACGGTACCATACGCATCGTATCGTATCGTATCGTTTTATTTCGTTCCGATCGTGGGAATCCATCATCGTGTTCCATCCATCCATCCATCCATCCATCACGATTAAGATTAGATTACGGTTCCCACTTGCCCCACTCGCCGTCCGGCAGTGGCACCAGTATCGTCAGACTTGCAATCTGCACGCAGTTCTTCGGGTCCAGCCATCCATCCTGTGGGACCGAATGGATCTTGTCGATGACTCCCTCCTCGATCCCCTCCACGATCCTCCCGAAATTGGAATCGGCCTCGTACGGGTTGTGTTTTTGCTGGCTTCCCGGCCCGTGGTTGTTGGTGTTGTCCCGGATGGAAACGTACCATCCCGGCCCCGAGGGCCTCCCGGCGTATCCCGTGGTGTATTTGGCGTGGGGATGTTTGGGACTGTACTCCTGAAAGGGCATCGGTTTGTGTCCCTTGGTGGCCTCGGACGAGGCGGCGGCCTGCAGCACGTGGTTGGCGTTGCGGTGAAACATTCCCCCAGTGTAGGTCCGGGCGATCTCAAGGAAATAAAAGACGCTGCAGGGAATCAGGTTCGGTGGTGCCATCTCGATGACAAAGGATGCGGTCGGGAGCTCGTTCTGTTTGAGAATCGATTGCGGGTAGACGAGGTCGACTTTGACCCGAAAGTTCGGGTACGAAGTGTTGTAGCCGTACCGGTGCTCGAGGAGATCCAGCGTTGCGGCCTGCAGGGCTTTGGTGAGCTCGAGTCCCTTCGGATCGGTTTCCATGATGACGCCCCTGGTATTTTTTCGGGCGCGCACGGCTGTGTCCAGCTCGTCGACTATGTGCGCCAGCAAGTCGTCGATCTGCTTACGGGATCTTCGGATTTCTCCGGGTGGTGGTGGTGGTCGCGGTTCTTCTTCGTGCCGCGGTGGTTCTTTTCCTTGCACGACGCCGTAGTACTCCAGGAGCCCCTCGATGCCCCTGCCGTGGTGCTCCAGGAGCCTCTCGACGTCCCTGCCTTTGCGCTCCAGGATCTCCTCGATGTCCCTGCCTTTGTGCTCCAGGATCTCCTCGATGTCCCTGCCTTTGTGCTCCACGATTCCCTCGATGTCACTGATGAGTTGCGGTGGATCTTCGGAGCTGGCGATCCCCAGGGCCAAAGCAAATATGGTCAGTGCCGTCATTAGTAGAACTGCCTTTCGGAGGAAGCCCCTGGACTGTCGATTGATTTTCGACTGCTTTTCGTTGTCATCGTCGTCGTCGTTGTTGTTGTTGTCCATCGTATCGATTTTGATTGGGTTTCGTCTTTGCGTGTACGTGTACGTGTACGTGTACGTGTAAGTATGTGTATGTGTATGTGTATCGAACGAATGCGTTGTGATTGTTCGCAGCGGATCGGATTCGATGGAACTGGATTTGTGGGTTCCGTCGTTCTCGTCGAATGATTGTTCCTTTCTTTCTCTCGATTGGATTGACAAAGATTGCGGTAATTACGAGTATCTTACGAGTAATTAGAAGTAGAAGTAGTAATTAGTCCTCATTCCTCATTGCCTTTCAGTTCGTATTTTTTTAGAGCCATGACATGGCACTCGGAACGGTCATTACTCATTACTGTAACACTCGAACACACAGGAATTGTGACTTCGGATTGCTAGTACATACCGTACTTATCGTACGTAAATACGTGTACGAGCAAAACCAAAGACGAAAACTTGCATAAGAAGAAAAAATACTGTAAGGCTGAGCAATAATACTAATTCTATGGATTGAATAACTCTAAACCTATCTATTGAATCGTCAATCAATAGTTGCAGCAATAACAATGATTCATAATACGTAACGCTTAGTTTCGTTTCGTTTAATGTTGTCTCGTTGAATAACGTTAAAATGTATCCAGGCTACGAGTAGGGAGGATTGGTCCATCTAGTAGTAGTCAAACCACCCACCCGCAAGTGTTGAGTTGAGCTCGCAGTTGCATAATAGTAACGCTTAAGCACAATCGTTGTGCAAACTAGAATAGGAAGGGCTGTTGGTGTGGAAACGACCTCACAGGAAAGCTAAAACAGAGGGGACTGGTTCATCATGGCACGATCTTGGAATCAAACAGGAAATAGGAATAAGACGACAGGGTTCGCGCAGTTCGGAGAAATGCGGAGGACATAACTCACATCATTGCCAAGAGGACTGAAAATCCCCAAGGCAACACTTCAATTGAATCATTTGCAATGAAATCGAGTCACGGTATGATATGGCAAGAATGTACAAACGCGACCAACCCCGCATCCCCCCCCCCCCCCGCTCAGCAACGAATTTAGGAACTGGTTCGTTTTTGAAATGGGACATCGAATCAAATAGAATTCATCGACCCAGGACAACGCCCACAAATATTCCGCTCGTACAATGGTATCAATAAAACCTCTATTTGAAAAAAGGAATGGAATGGAATGGAATTCAATTGAATAGAATGGAACGACAAGGTCCGATTCCTGGATGGACAAGAGCGTGCTTCCCTGTCGACTGCACAAGTGAAACGCGCTAGGTACCGCTTCGTGTGCCAAATCCATCGTCACTTCGCGGTATGAGTACCGATGTCGTGGCCGACTCCCGCGCTGCTGTTTCTATAGCACCTTGGAAATATTGCCCTGCCCCGTGGCACATCCACGAACCATCCAAATTTCTACGGTATTGTATTGTACTGTATTGTATTGTATTGTGCACAATCGTTTTTATTGGAACGAGTGGGGTGGGGTGGGGTGGGGTGGGGTGGAGGATATGGAGAACATCGATAGTCGTCTGTGTTCGTGTTCGTGTACCGTGCCTGTGACCTATGCCTCTGCCGCTAAAAATTGAAGCAGCCGGTGGCAAAATGCCAGATCTTGTGGCAAGACGTGTCCCCGATCGTGTTCCCAAAGCACCTTCTCGTGGCGATTACGGGAAAAAGACGACGAACCCAATGGCAAGGACGACCGGGATGCATCGTGTTCTCCGATGTTGGGTGTTTCCCGGGAAGGACTGCTGCTTGCGTCTGCGTCTGCGTCTTGCGCGTTGCCGCGGTGGCGATGGCATCGATCGCCCCCGCCGTTATTGCCAAAGCAGGGTTCCAGGGAATAGAGTTCCCGGGTCAGGTGCGGGGGGACGCGGCTGTCGTTAGTACCAACTACGTGAAAGCTTGGAACGGTAGCACGGATCGCCGTCCGACGATCCCGCGGAAAGATGCCATCGCCGTCACCGTCACCATCGCCTCGCGCCTGCCTGTCGCTGCAGCGTTTGTCGTCGTGGTCCGCGGTGGTGCCGCGGATCGTCGTGGACGGGGACGGCCGACCCAGCGAGGCGGTGAAGGAAAAGCCACTCACCAGGACGCATTTTCGAACGTCGCTCCAGACGGGATTGCTATCGACATCACCATTGAAATCACCGTCATCGTTGCCACTGCCGCCGCAATCACCATCACACCTCCCGCACGCCAGCGTGGCAATCTTGTGCACGAGAACGGCTCCCTGCGAAAATCCCAGCACGAATGCGGGAGGGATCGTTGCGTTGTCGCTCCCGCTCCCGCGCGCGCTGCAGTCGTAGTTGCAGTCGCGCCAGACGTTTCGGTCCGCTTCTAATTCCTTCCGGACGTACTCCAGGGAGCGGTCCATTCCCGGAAAGGTTCCGGTCTCGGAGGGTCGCAGATGGCGATCGGCCCCGGTGTCGTCGGTTTCATTGTAGAGGAACCAGGCGTAAGCGTGCTCCCTCGATGGCACCGACACCCCGGGAGCGGGTCCGGGAGCTCCCGGTTCGGTGCCGCTTCCTGTGGATGGTGGTGGTGGCAGTGGTGGTGCCCTGGGCGGGAGCTTGTGAGGTCCCTGCAGAAAGACCACGCGGTATCCGGCAGCGACGAGACGCTTGGTCAGTTTTCGCGAGCGGTGGGAAAAGACGTGAACGTTTTGGGCCCATCCGTGCAGCATGTACACCGTTCCCCGGGGGAGTTGCTTCCGGTGCTGCCGATCGTTGGCGGTCGCAGTCGCAGTCGAAGTCGAAGTCGCTGCGGTTGGTTCCAATACCAGACGGCGAGGGGGTGGATGACTCGGGCGGTGCTTCTGACTCGAGGATCCGGTTGTGATGGTTGTTCCTGATGCTGCTACCGAGGATCGAGGCGGTGGGGGAGAAGAGGAGGAAATCACGGTTGGAAAATCATCTTGGTTGTTGTCGCCAGCTGTTTCCACGGAATCTTTCGATTTCGCAGTGTCGGCTGTTGCGGATGAGGAATCATACATTTCATCGTCCACCGTCGAGTCTCTTCCTCTCCTACCGACGTGGACGATGTTTATAATACGGAGTATATTATAATATATACGTAGTCGTAGTCGTCCGGTCAATGGAGGGGATCACTGCATCTTGGATTCTAAAAAAAACGTCGCACTAATCGTCGTCGAGCATCAATTTAAACAAAACATCCATCAATGATCGGTCATCCGGTACTCGTACTCGGAGGTACGTATGGTACAGACGGCTCCTGACGTATCGGTACGAGTACGGTACGTACCGGCTATGTTTCAATAACTAGTGACTCGACTCAATGGGTGATTCCCGAAATACTTTTATGTACTACATAAACACGAAATTTTCTACTTAACCAGTCTTTTTGTTACAAATCATAGTCCACGACATCGACTATGATTTGTAACGTTACACTTTTTTATAAGGGAATCCCCTTGTTTTCGCGCCATACTTATTCATACGAAGAATTCCACATTTCTAACGTTACACTTTTTTATAAGGGAATCCACATGTTTTCGCGCCATACTTATTCATACGAAGAATTCCACATATATTCCAAAATGAGAGAAAATGAGATTCCACATTCCAAAATGAGATTTATGCACTTTCCCGCCCAAAAAAGTATGTACGAAATTTTCATTCCCGAAATACTAAAAACAGAAGTTTATGTGCGTTACAAAAAAGTATTTCGGGAATCACCCAATGGGACGTGGTATGAAGTACTTCGTACTTTCTCCGTAGTACGGTACGTACGAGTTCGTACGATTTCATAACTGTTTTCTCCTACCGGGAAGTGTACGAGTACGTACCGGTACTCGTACTATGTACTCGTACTCTTACCGTACAGACGAAAATGCTACGAAGTACTTCTACGACTGTAAGGTACTCGTACGCACTCGTAGTACTTGTTCGTATTTTTGTTGAGCGGTGTGTCCAATCGTTCGGGACGTGTCTCGAGTCGTGCAAAGGCTCGGAGAATCCCGGATGACACTATTGCTCGTTCGAACAGCTACCAATCGTGCTGACCGTTGAGAACGAACGGCATTTCAAATTCAACATGGGATCCTGTGAGCGTGTTTGGCAATTGTAATTTAACGGCAGTTTTGAAAATCCAATATCCGTTCATTCGACGTTCAAATCGTACTATGAGCAAACAATATTGATGTATTATGCATGCACCAAACTCCCCATCCTACGTGTGGCATATGTTCCCAGTCCGGCGGGAGAACGATTCGATTGGATTCTCGGAAAAGAGAGCCGCGTCCAACATTGGTGAAACGCACCACCTTTGTATGTGCTTCGCATTTTCTTCTCCCAATACTCACGAAAACCGCTTTCCAGTGCTTCTTCCCGTGTCAGCTCCCCTCTCCCCTCCAAACGAATAAATTGAATCGAATCATCATCGAGCACAGGTCTACTCAGATAAACCTTTGTCGGAGTGCACCCAGGGGACGGATCAAAGTTCTTTATTCGTGCAGCTGTTGTCTCTAAACGACTTCCAACTATTGGATCGAAACCAAATACCCGCTGTCAACCGTCGAAACGATCTTTTACTATCAAATCTGTCACGCACGTTACGATTCATAGTGGTTCAGGTCATTCATCCGTAGCGATAGTTAGGGAGAAGCCTCATTATTGTGTATCGCTATATCCTAACGGCGGACAACCGAAGAAATACGTGCGTTCGGGGTTTGTGCTCACTGCTGTCGGTCCTATATCTTTTCATCGACGAAGAAACACGGCTCTTGTATTCATCACGATCACAATCACCATCACGATCAACTTCCTCTCAACTTCCACCAGCCCGCAAAAATTGAATCCATCCCGTCGATCGTTTAGGACACCGTTTTCGGCGGGGTTTGGTTTCAGGGTCACAGATACTTGAATGCAAATTAATTAGCCACAAAACAAAAGTCATTCGTTGGCTATATTGCGGTTCGTAAAGTTGGGGATCGACACAGCAACGAATCTAAAATCATCCCACTCGAAGGCTGTCCGGCAACCCGTACTTACTTCTGCAGGGAACTCGTAGCATCGATAGCAGTCCACGGATCGGTTCCGTCCCATTCCAGAGGATTGCAATACAATACGGCGTTTCTCTGGAGGTAGCTTGAACGCAAATCAGCATGGTGAATAGAATGCCCGGAAGCAGTATTTACAAGGGAAGGGCCGGC
Organism: Pseudo-nitzschia multiseries; assembly: GCA_037355745.1. Classification (NCBI taxonomy): domain Eukaryota; phylum Bacillariophyta; class Bacillariophyceae; order Bacillariales; family Bacillariaceae; genus Pseudo-nitzschia; species Pseudo-nitzschia multiseries. Next base: position 8,979,827 of record CM074789.1, read on the forward strand.
ACTGCTGCCGCTGTTGTCCGACCGAGGAATCTTCCCTCCGTGAACGGAAAGGGAGAAAGCCAGAGCACCCACACGACGGCCAGTACGAACACCGGAATCGAAAACAACAACAGTACCCGGAGCAGTAGAAGCACTGCTACAACCGGAAGCGAGGGAGGCAGCGCTCGCAAGATGCGCCGGGGAAACTTTCGCCGGACCCTGTTGATGCAACGAAACAGACGGAACAGCGGCAGTTGGAGTAACCACCAAAAGGAAATCAAAGCGTCATCCACGGCCGGCGATGCGTCTTCCTCCAGTCATCAAAGGCTGGGCGGTCGATTGCAGGGTTCGTCGGCCGGCAGCAGCAGTGGCAGCTACCACGAACGATCGTCGCTGCCGCTACCCAGAAGGGGCGCCGACTCGAGCCCGGCGATGGAAGAAGAACGAGAAGCCGGTGCCTGCTCTCCGACCTTTCCACCCGCTACAACCACGGCGGCGGATGTTGCAAACCACAACAGCACTCTCGCTGCCGCGGACGCTAATGCTAATGCTAATGCTAATACCATGGACGGAGACGGAGGACCACAAACCCTCCAAGAACTGCCCCGAGGACACGTCCAGACCATTCTCGACATGTACAGGACCGGCAGCAGCAACGGGGGAGTTTTGGATCTCTACAAAGACGTCCTCAAAGTCTCCCCGGCGGCATCCGACCGGGAAATCCGCATCGCCTACTTTCGCCGGGGCCGTGAAATTCTGGGCGATACCGCCAGTAGCAAGTACGAGGACAAGACACAGAACCAAAAGGCGGTCAGCAATCTTGATCCCGCCACCAAATCCCGCTTTCAGGCCGTCAGCATGGCCTACGAGATTCTGTCAACTCCCGCATGGAAGGAGGCCTACCGAAAGCAGGGAGGGTTGCGGGAACTGCCATCCGCCCTAATCCAACCTGCTGTCCCCGCACTTGCGGCCGGAGATGCTCCGGGTATAATATTATCATCCTCCAAGGTCTCTACGCCTAAGAGGAGTAAACAGCAAGAGCCATTCGACCCCTTTGTGTCGTCACCGCTGGGAATGCGGGGCACCGTATTTCCGGATTCCGCAAACATCAACGTGGAAGAACCCATTGCATCCTCCACAATGTTTCCCAAAACATCTACACTCAACCCCGTGTTGCCAGCATCCGCTTCGTCGGGCAAACCACAACACTTGCCCACGGCCCTGAGAAAATCATCCTTTGTCGGAAACGGCAACGGCGGCGGCAGCCACTTCTCTCGAAGGAGGAGGCGCGGTCTTCGAAAACCCTCGGGGGCTTCGGTGCGTTGGAAGGACCACGTCGAAGAATTGGTCTTTGTGAAGCACCCTAACGAGAATGCTTCCGACGACGACGACGACGACGACGATGACTCCGATTACCACAACTCCTCCGACGAGGAAGACTCCCGGGAAGACAATCGGCCGGTTGTTTTTTCCGACCCAGGTCCGTCGGAGGACTTGTATTCCGACCCTTCCGTTTCGGGACGTGGTAGCAACACCACGCGAGACAACAGCATCAGCCACAGTAGTCGTGGCAGTGGAAGCGCCAGCAACCGAAGACGCAAAAAGAACAAAGCCAAGATTGTCATTGATTCGGAGGAATTGGAATCGCACCTGAAGCGCATGGACAGCGAAGCCGAAAAGCACTTCGTCCAGGACTTTTGGGACAACTTTGAAGAATCGATGGACGGACTTTTGTCCCTAGTTGATTCGATGGGGGGAGGTGGTGGAGACCCATCGTCGAAAACGAACAAGAAGAAGAACAAATCATCTTCCTGGTTGATGCCATCGTTATCCTCCGGCAACAAAGAAAGCCAACGAAAAGACAATAGAATCAACCGAGATGCGGTGAATCCAGACGCCAGTATTGGAAGAAGCATGAGTCATGACGCGACGATAACTTCGAACGATGACGAGTTCAAAGACGATGGAAACGGCATCAAGCGGTCCAATTCACTTCCAACATCGTTGTCGTCCATAGCATCCATTCGTTCCAACGCTGTATCGTCCCCGTCGTCCCCAATGCAACAACAACCACCCACTGCGGGAATAATCGTGACTCCCGACGAAAAGGACGCGGCGAGAGAATCTTCGCCCTACGACATGATACTGAACTCCTGGCCATTCCAGAGCAGCAACAAATCAGAGGACAAAGCTAAAACTGAGAAGAAGTCACAGCCTCAACATTCAGCAGCAACTCCGGCCATCGTGTCGCCGGAGGCGAAGAGTGCTTCCGTCACTCCGGTAGTCGTGTCACCGGGATCCGATCTCGATGCAACTGCATCCGTTGCGTCCACCATTCTTTCGACTTCTCAGCGACGACAAAAATCGTTGTTTCGTCCCATTTCGCCCACTGTATCCGAAGCGTCCGAGGCAATCAACAGCGATTTTGTTTCCCCTCCATCCCCATCGGCCGACGCATTCGAGCTGGACAGTCGTCTATCGGAAATGGATAGCGTCGATCTGACCCAGCTGGACAACCCATTTCGTCGGGGGAAGGGAGATGCATCCCCCGCACCTTCTTTGTCCACTCCATCGGAGAACGCTTCAATCCAAAAGTCTCCGTCCGATGAAAGCATGAACTCAACCCCCAGCAAGAGCTCGAAAAAGAAGAAAAAGAGTCGGTTCCGCGTTTCCATGCTGAGTCGAATTCGAGGTTCTTCCCCGACCGAAAAAGAAATATCGCCCCCCGCAGATGTGGCGAAAATCGAAAAGAATACCGCGTCTTCGAGTGGCACTACTGCCAGGAACAAGCAGTGCAACGAAGACGAAGATGTCTTTGCGGGAGTGGAAGATTTGTCGTCGAAGCATCAGCGAGAAGTCGACGCGGCCGAAACCAAGAATGAACCGAATTCCCTACAGGTTGAAAATATTTCGATGAAGCGATCGTGCTCGGCATCCCAACTGAGTGATTTGAGTGAAAGTGTGTACAAGGCGAGTGACGACGATGCCGAAGAAGCGGCAGTTGTGGAAAAGAACCTGCTGTCCGTCACCTTTTCTCCTTCGTTGGGATCGCGTTCGGTCGTTTCGGAATCCACGAAAAAGTCGCTTGTAAACAGCACGGCAGGAAGAAGCGAAGGAAGCACAGCGGGCTATTCGTCCTTTGACGGGGCAACCTCGGCCACGTCTCTTGATTTTGAATCCACGGGAGCCACGGGGATGGAAACCTCGGGATTTTTTGATTATTTCCTTGCTTATGTAAGTGCCGTCATGACGGAATGCGCCAACTTGGGCGCTGCCACCGGAGCTGCCGAATACCAGCAGGATTTCATGAATTTGTTTGTGGGAGATGCCAGCGTTCAAACGGCGGAAATCCGGGAACAACCTTCCACGTTGCGACGGGTTCCCAGCGAAAGCACAAGCAGTCACACCTTCTAGTTAGAGGGCAAGAATTGTACGACAAGAGAAACTTATAAACAATGGGGTTTTCTTGGTGATAGTCCAGTGCGCACATACTACCATGAGAAAATAGGCAATATTTTATGATCGTAACTAGATTTTCTATAGATTAAGTTTTTAGCAAATCGTTCGAAACTTGCAAATCTGAATGTTGCTCAGGAGTCACGGTATGGATGAACGATGTAAGATTCTTTTGTACGGCAATACTTGTTTTGCAATAATATTCATGTAGAGAAGTACACCACCATTATTTATCTCTTCAAGTAGCCACAATTAGTGAACACGATAGAGCACCATCCGATTGCTAAATGAAGCATCCCTTTGGCTTATCACTGCATTGCTTGATTTGTTCCAGTTTTCAGTTTTTAGGGATGTCTTTCAAACATCGTCTAGCTTTACAAACATTTCGATTGTGACAAGAACGGCAATTTCTCTGCACTAGTTCTCATTGACTGCTGATTCCATGTTGCATACTTGTACCCTTTGCAATCTCACTGGACGGTGAGCGATCATAGTGAAACATTTGGAACCGACCCACCGACAAATCCGTGCCGTCTCTGATTCGTTTGCGACCCTATTTGGACGGCAAGACGTTCGAACAATAGGCAGCGCAAGGGATCCAACTCAACTGGTCACTGTCGCATCCGTGTTTCGTGTGCGGATATACAAACCCACACGATGCGGCATTCAATGCCGCATCGTGTGGGAGACCCCGGCACAGAATGCGATCACGCAAATGATTCGCGAGGGTAAAGCAAAGTAACCCAGATTTTTCCCTGAGTTCTAACGAGACGGATGTATTGGTGATGGGATAGGTGCCAAGTATCCTTATGCAAGCACCAAAGCCATGGAGTGGATGGGTCAACTTCCTTCTCTCCGCAACCCGCGAGAGATTTTGAAAAGGAAATTACTTCCATTTCGCTCTGGGCATTGACTCCACAGGATGATCACGAGCTGAACCGATCTCCATTTCCAAACACAGTATCCACCGAAAAAATCCTCGCATTTAATTGAATACTAGCATGCCCCAGATGACAATTTTGAAGCGTGGTTTCTTTTCACGGATGGCATGGCCCGGACATTCCAATGATTGCAGGAAGACATTTATCCACGCAAGCAGCAGATTTCTTGAATTGCAGTGCTTCAAACCGATATAACGTTCCTTGCTTGCGAAAATGGCTGAAAGTCGAATGTTCTCCCAATCCACGAGCACTTGCCTCAACTTGTCGTTGTTGATTCATACTGCCCCCCAGTCGGAGATACTCGTACTTCATCGTTTGATATCCAACACCGATGACATCTCAAATTCATAATTTTCAGGTTTGGCTTGAGAAACGACCGGTCCTGCTGCGCGTGGTGTGAGCATGTGCAGAAAAAAATTGAATAACATGTCGGGAAGGTCTTTCTTTGTCTTGACGCGCGCCAGTTTTGACTAATGCAAAGACACCCACGAATCATTATTACTTGGCCTGTACTACCGGTATGTTTGGAAGGAAGTTTTGCCAGGTGCGCATTCCTCTTGTGAGAATCTTCGCCCATCTGGAAGGAACCACGACATCACTCTTTTTTTTCATTGGCTGATCAAGCGTTGTTTTTGATAACTACCAGTCACACAGTGACGTCAGCCGAGATCGTAACTTGTTCTGGGAATCGAAGCTTCCCGTATGAATAACGCTAAATGGTTCGCACTCATCAAAGTAAAAAAAAAGGGTCGTCGGATACTCGTAAGACTCTTACGTACGCTAAGTCCGAACTGCAAGAAAGGAAAAACTCACGGTACAAAGTACTAAGATTATCGTATCATTGATGAAAGTACTACAAGTACTCGTAAGAGTAAGATTACTCGTACCCGTATTACCGTTAGCTGGAGCGTGCGGGTGAAACGAGAAACTCATGGAAACTGGATCGACGATCGAAGATCTGTCGACGTCTTACGTATGTGTTTGATTCGTTGATCTGAAGTCATCGCATCGGCAACGACCTAATCGGTGGTATTTCGACTTCGTTGCCTTTATCGCTCAATTGACAATTATTGAGCCAAATTCAACTTGTGATCACAAAGAAATCAAGATTAGCATTGCAAGATGAAATTCGGAAGCTCTGCCCTCTCCTTGGTCGCCTTCGCCGCCTCGGCTGGCGCCTTTGCCCCAGCGCCTCGCACCTCTGGCTTTGCGCCTTCGACCACCGCTCTTGCCGAAACCGATGCTATGTCCTTCGATTTCGTCCCGGTGCGAAAGAAGCCTGTCGTCCGCAAGGTTGTCGTTGAAAAGGCTCCTGTGAAGGCTCCTGTGAAGGCTTCTGCTCCTGCCGAAGCAGCTCCTTTCTTTGTGGATGAAACCCGCACTGCGAACTCAGCGGTTGACATCACCGAGAAGGAAGTTCGTTCTCTTTTCAGTCTTTGGAATAATGCCCTGGCTACCGGCGACTCCCGATTGGTTGCCAGCCGATATGCCACCAAGTCCGGAGCCGTTCTGTTGCCAACAGTCAGTGACACCCCTCGCACCGACTACGACAGCATTAAGGACTATTTCGACGGATTTCTCAAGAAGCAACCACAGGGTGAAATTCTTGACGGAAATATCCGCATCGGAAACGGATGGGCCCAGGATGCCGGGTGAGTAGATATATTTTGGAATGCGTATTTATAGTAAACTTCCGTTGCCCGACTGTCAGTGATCCCAATTTTTCAGTGAATTTTCCGAAACAATTTTTTTCTCGGAAACTCATTTGACACGGGTTTTTTGTTGTTGTTGCAGTATCTACGAATTCACCATGGGTGCCGAGGGTGGAGCTAAGGTAAAGGGTCGTTACACCTACACCTACGTTATGGAAGATGGACAATGGAAAATTGCCCACCACCACTCTAGTGTCATGCCTGAAGGAATTGACATCGCTACTTCCATCACCAAGGAAGAAGTCCAGGGACTTTTCCACCTTTGGAATGATGCCTTGGCCACCGGAGACTCCGCTCTGGTCGCCTCCCGATATGCCTCCAAGGGAGTTTTGTTGCCCACCGTCTCCGATGTCCCCCGAGACGACTTCGACAGCATCAAGGACTATTTTGATGCCTTCTTGCTTAAGGAGCCCCAGGGTAAAATCTTGGAATCCTTCGTCACCATTGGAACCAACTGGGCCCAGGATGTCGGTATCTATGAATTCACCATGGGTGCCACCGGTGCCAAGGTCAAGGCCCGATACTCCTTCGTTTACACCTTCGAAGGGGGGCAATGGAAGATTGCCCACCACCACTCTTCCCAAATGCCCGAGGAAGTTGTTCCTGGACCTGCTTCCATCACCAACGAGGAAGTTCGTGGACTCTTCTACTTGTGGAACGATGCTTTGGCCACCCTCGATCCTGCCCAGGTTGCGTCTCGTTACTCCGTAGAGACTGCTCCTTGCCTCTTGCCCACCGTCTCCGACGTTCCCCGAACCGACTATGACTCCATCATGGCTTACTTCGTCGATTTCTGCAAGAAGGAACCCCAGGGAGAGATCCTCGAATCCTACGTCACTGTCGGACACAACTGGGCCATGGATGACGGAATCTACGAATTCACAATGGGAGCTACTGGCGACAAGGTTAAGGCCCGTTATTCGTTCGTCTACACGCTTGAAGACGGCGTATGGAAGATTGCCCACCACCATTCCTCCCAAATGCCCGAAGAAATCGTTCCCAAGTCGACGGTTCCCGAGTTCGCCGAAGCGAACGGATCTTCTTCGGACTAAATAACAAACAAAGGGCAACAGACTTGAGCCCGTTGTTAAACGAATAAGCACTGCATCACGCAAAGAGGGAATGAAATTGTTGATTGGGAAGTCGTTTTTGAACCGTGGGTCTCGACGAAAGCTAGATGCAATTGAGATTGACGATACGGCAAATTTTTTCCACCCCGGGTAGGAACCGTTTCGCACGTACCACCAATCTGCTGCGCCACTTTCGCTGTGGCACAGTTGGTGGTCGCTGCGCATAGATTGACATTAATAATGTATTAAAACTTAGACCTACACGCCTTTCCTGGTAGTAGGGTAGGATCGATGTTGTGCTTCGAATATTTATTTCTATTGAGCCTACCGACCATACTGATGAATATAAGTTCTTTTTCGAAAACCAATCATGAACGCGAGAGGAAGTCTTAGCTTCACTGCGGCAGTAACATCAATTGGAAATTGTTGTAGCAAATACAGTACTCTTATGATGATTATTTTCACCAGAATAGAGTGAAAGTCAGACGCGCTGACTGACTTGCACGCCCAATTCTTGACTTGAGTATTAGTAACGCAGTTATTAATATGTCAAATTATTTTACAGGAGTCAGCGTACGTTATGTATGCGACAATTATTTTAGTATTACTCTTCCAACCAACCAATGCACCGCACCTCTTGTATCCAATGGACTGAACCCGAACCCGACGTGATCACCACTCCAGTTTTTAATATCAATATGAAGAACTGGGTGCTGGAGATTGAACATAAATTAAGACATCCGTACCCGCTGGGACTCAAAGCCGGCCGAGGTAAATCCCAAAACTTTTTTTTCTGTTTTTCGCCACTTAACTAAACACAACACGCTGTTCTATACTCAACTAAATCGTGGACACAATTGCTTGGATTGGTTGGAGTGATTTGCAAAAGGGACTCTAATTTGCAATTCGCAAAAGAAGAAAAAGCATGTGATTCCACTATGTAACACATGATTTTACTAGATAACATGTGATGCCACTTCATAATTTCTACTTTTGCAACAAAGTGCTCATAATTTCTAATTTGGAATAAAGCTCTGCATCTTTTTTAGTTCTGTAAACTTTGCTAAGCCAAATAATCTTGGAATGGAATCGGCCATGGGATTCACCCACCAATCTACTAAACTGATGCTAAGCAAGAAAACAATCATCAAATGGAATCGACCATGAGATTTGTCGGAACAATCAACAATTGGCTTTCCAATCAACTCTCCAATCAACTCTCCAATTGACTCTCCAATTGACTCTCCTCTCCAATCGGCTCATCTCTCCAATCCAATTGGCTCTCCTCCCCAATTGACTCTCCCATTGGCTCTCCAATCAACAACTCTCCTCTCCAATTGGCCCTCCTCTCCAACCGGCAACTCTCCTCCTCTCCAATCAACAACTCTCCTCTCCAATTGACTCTCCAATCAGCAATGGGAAACCAACCAACAATATACAAGTCAAACTGTTTGCAAAGTGTTTGATGCTTGCAAAGTGTTTGATGCTTTGGGGATGGACCACAAATTGATTGTTGATTGGTTGGTGGTGGTTGGACTACTAAATCAAAATAAATTAGCCTTCTTGACATGGTTGTGGAGTGACGTCAGTGTGATCTTTGTCTTCATTAAGGCATTGCCTTCTTCCAGCATTGTCTCTAAGGATTTTCCAGCATCAACTCTCCCCTTCATGAACTCTATAATACATTTGAGTTGTGAGAACTGCTTCTGCTTGGCTGCATTATAATGCTTCCTCCATTGATTGCCAAATCACTTTTCAAGCTCTTCAACCCCTCAGGGAAGTCATCTTGTTTGAAGTCATCTTGTTTGAAGGCCTCAAGTCCAAACCACTCCTTCCACATTGAGGAAGCCGCCATATGCTGTTGGATCAAGGCTTTTCTTGGAAGAAGGTTAGTACCCGCTGCGCCAATTGTTGTTCTTGTTGTTGCTTCTGTTAGGACATGAAAGGAAGCCATGTGCTGCAGGAAATTGTGTAATTGTCTGTTGATGGCATCTTGTTTCTCTTCAAATTTGTTAACCTTACTAGCGCCTATCCTTGTAATGTCCTTTGAAACATTATAGGCTTTGGAATGAATGTTGTGAAGTCGATCGCAAAACCCCAGAAGTGCAACATCCGTGCTCCATTGGATTGAGCTACCTCTCTCCTCTCCCACTCCCATTACCTTTTTGACAGCTGCTGCTTGATAAGTGTGGAACAATTTGGTGTCAAAAATGGGCAAGGAGAAGAGGCATTTTTTTCTCCCTTTGTGTATCAAGACTGCAACATGCTGCAGTACGTCGCATTGCAAATTCAATAAGAACTTGAAGAACGCTTGAGCAGTCGGCTTCTCACAATTCTTGATTGTGTCCATCGCCTTGTCAAGGAATAGGAACACTTGACAATGAAGCTCTGGAGGTGGGTTGATGGTACCTTGGAGCAAGAAGAAACTGCATTTGTCTTGCGCATGCCCAGCCAAGATCTGCATTGCCTTCATTGGAAATTTTGACGAATATTGATCTTCTCTGATGTCAAGGCTCCAGTTTCTGATCATCTTGATCTATTGCAGATCCACCTCTTGCATTTCACATGCAACTGCACCTGTATTGCGGCCAAAGTGAACACAATTCTTTGATACGGTGCCCAAGGCTTTGCATGCTGTCCGCATGGTTTTTGCATACGCTTGGTCTGTTACCGGACAGTCATTCTGCAAGCTATTACACTCGGTGAGTAATTTGACATTGAACCATGACACGTTATCCGTAAAGTCGTATCCCAAAAGCTCTCCAGTTGAATGGGATCGTGCCATCAAGTAGAAGCCCAACACACCAATGGGACACATGTTAATATCTCTGTGTCTCAAAACACGTCCATACAGAGTTTTCTGAGCGTTTGTTTTCCCTGTCATGATTTGCATCATAAAGATCAGGCAGGAGTGTGCCCCTTCATCAGATTTGATGATGATGCACAAATCAGACAATTCACATTTGAATAAGGACTCGCTGCATAGAACACCACAATGCATCATAAGGAAACAGAATTGGTCCCTCAATATTGTGACATGTTAGTTATATTTGTACCAATGCTTAGAGAACAAGAAAGACTCGTTTCACTTGATGCTTTTCACCGTCATGTACGGCAACAACACATGATCAATTTTCTTGCTGTGTCGCATCTTCTTGATTCGTTTCTTTCTTACTTGGACAACGCAAAGCAGCTATGTAAGCCTGCCAGTACAAAGGTGTTCCTTCATAAGAGTGTTGGTGTTCTGACTCTTCTGATGCCACAATATTTTGAGGATGGAACAATAATACTGATTCACAGTATCATAACCTGCAGGGTCTGTCTCCAGCATTGGCTCACAAGCACCAGCGCCATGATTGCTGTTGTATTTTGCCATCACTACATGGTAGTCATTGATGTCAAAAATGTGCATTCAGGGTTGTTGCTTCTTACACCGGCCTCTTGTCCTTCGGGTCCGATACGCCTGATAGAAAAGGAAGACCTTTTCTTCAGTTACTACTTCTTGAGTAGAGTAACCACAGGAAGAAAATACACTGGTGCAATATTGAAGGAATTCTTCCCTTTTTTGCCCGTAGGCAAGCTCATCCTGTTGGACTTGCCTTGCTGCTTTGGCAAATATACCACTTGTGTAAGACATTTTGCTCGCTAGAGATCAAGGGGAGTCGTGTTTTGTTGAGGATGGATGGGTGTTGTTGGTGGGCGGGTATTTCCAAGAGTAAGTTGTTGGTGTTTGGTTGCTTGTCCTTTTGTTGTTTTCATTGTTTTTGCGTTTTTGTGGTGTGCTTATGCATTTATGTTCCAATGTTTGTTGGAATCAAAGTATATGTGTTTGTTGTGTTTGTGAGGGCGCCGTGGTGGGCTGGGCGCCCTAGTTGCCCTTCTTAAAGCTGATTGGCTGAAGAATAATTAAGGTATTGGAGGGCCCGGCGATGTCACATGTTCGTGTCACATGTTTGCAAACCCATTTTTACGTGCTTCATCTCATTGGTTGGAATCATTGAAAGTGGTTATTCTACCAAGTCAGAGGAAATTAACGTTAACGCAAATTATTGTTAAATTCCTTCTGAAACTGGCTGTTGAGCTGATTCAATCCAAAGGCGAGGAAGAGCAACAGGAGCTGTAGCTACAGGCCGGTTGAGGTGCCGGTCCGGAGTCCTTCCAGCCTTGTAAACAGCATAGTCCTGGTAGTCACCATCGAAGTCAATAGGAGGTAAATATGAGGTCGAGTCGTCAGTGATAGCAGAATATGTGGATTGTGTCATAGAAGATAAATCATGAGTGTTGGCCTTGACAGACGTCCGACTATGAGGTTGGGACAGTGATGCTTGGGAATCCAGTCTGGTTGCTTCAAGGAGGATAATATTTTTCAATTCACTGATGGCAATGGCTTCATGTTGTCGGAATTTGATCAGGTCCTGGGCTGCAGGGGGATCATCAACCTTGCAGAACTGTTCACTGAGTTGGAAGCTGCTACTACAGGCCTTGCAAAGGTGTGTCTTGACCGTATCAAAATCAAGAGGCCTCTGTGGGTCACGTAGTGTGTTGAGATGTTCCAACTGGGCGAACCACTGGGTGATGAACTTGACTTTGGTATCCTTCCATGTCCTCAAGTCAATGTCCAATAGGTGTTGCATCACAATGGAGGTATCATATACTTTGGATTTGGACCTGTCATGCAATGAGACGAAATCAAAGAAGGCTTGTCTGCCGTCTCTTGAGGTGGTATGGCTGAGCACGCAGGAGTAGGAGAGATCACTCTGGAGGGCATGTAGAACAAGAGTCCAGAAGAAAGCACACTGCTTGTCATGAAGGGCCTTCTCGTACCCGATGAGTGGTATATCAGGCCAGTTTGGATCGAGAAATGTATGCGTATCTATGTCAGATGTTTCCAACTTTGCCTTGAATTTGACAATCCAATGCTCAAACCTTGCATCATTCTTCAGGGTTGGGAATGTGGTTTCATCCCGCGATTTCTTGGTCCATGACTCATATCTGAGCTGTTTGATGGGTTTGGAGGATCTGTCCTGTTGTCGTTGGGATGTGCCGGCATGCGCTTCAACATCGACTCCAGATTCTCTTCTGGCCCTGACTTTCCCGCGACAGTAATTCTTGAAGGCATCCTTGGTATAATGGGTTTCTATCTTCCCAGTCTAGTCCTTGTGCTGTGAGAAGTTGCCCAAATTTGATGACTCTCTGTAGGGTCAGCTGTACGTGTCGGTAAAGTGGCGTTCTTGCTACCCTTTCAAGAAATGCTAGATCGTCAATGTTCTCGATGTAGAGGAAGTCTAACCATGTCTTGTACTGTCCGGCAATGAGCGTCTCGCACAGGGTGCTGTTTCGTTCCCTTGGTACATCAAAGGATTCATGCAAAAAGGTGGCTAGTGGTTGGTCAAAAGATGGAAAAAGGTCTTCGATAGGTGTGTCCTCTTCCTCATCATCCTGCCGGGTTGGGCTATCCTGTGGGTCGACCATGTCGGTCGCAGGCAGGAGGGATGTGGTTGCAGCGCTCCCAGGTTGGAGTGTTTGGAATCCGGTGGACCTGCTACGCGTTCGGCCAGCAATAGGGATGTTTGACATGTAGTGTTGTCAGTAACGATGGGGTCACCGGGGATGGATCACGACGCGGATGAGAATGGACCCAGGAAGCTTGTGGGTCTTGAATGAATGGATTGCTATTGGCGTGTCCAATGCAACGTCTTTGTCGTGTGACTGAATCAGAGAACTATTGATCATCGGCCGTAGTCAAGTCAATCGATGATCTGCTGTTGGATTGTGCGTCGATATGTCCATTGTTGTGTCGACAAAAGGTGTAAGACGTGGGAAATGAGATCCGGGGGACTTGTAATGCGGTCCTGGGATGGAGGTAGATTGCTATTGGCGTGTCCAATGCAATGGGCTTCTATTAAAGACGAATGGCTTGTCCGTTTGGTCTTTGTTATGTAATCGGATCAGAGAACTATTGATCATCGGCCTTAGTCGATCGTTCGATGATCTGCTGTCGGATTGTCGTCGACGGGTGCTTCTACTGTTGTCTTCTTTTGCAAGCTTCAACAAGCTTGCGACTGTTAATCTGTTAAATTCCTTCTGAAACTGGCTGTTGAGCTGATTCAATCCAAAGGCGAGGAAGAGCAACAGGAGCTGTAGCTACAGGCCGGTTGAGGTGCCGGTCTGTTGTGTCCTAATATTTCTCTGATATCCACTACGACTGGACTATTATTTTCCTTCTGAATCCGATTCGTTGTGAGACTGATTCAAAGGCTTCTAAAGGACAGCAACGCTGCGTTAGTGTGTTAGTAGACGAACAATTGTACTCTACGCGTGACAATTGTGTTTGGATACTTTCGGCAACGGATAATCGGACTACAGGTGAGACTAGGGTAACGCCAGGTCTCCTCTTGCTGTGACTTATTCAGATTGCAGCGAGACAGACCTTAGTATGTAGATTACAAGTAGTTGATAGCAACTAGTGTGAATTTTGGGATATAAATCAGTTGAATGTTAAAAGTATGAGATAAAGTGAAATCTTGCCGAAATGCAAGATATCTCTTTTATTGAGATGAATACGTTGCAACTGCTGTTGCGTAGTGCTGAGATTACTTGCTGATTATTTTCGTACATGTATTAGTCGTTGACCATATATATCTGTATGCATGTATATGTATTGTGTGAGAATCACACGCCAACGGTTTTCTTCTCTTGTTCCGTTAGGAAGACTCCATGATATGTTTATCATTAAGGTCAGGAATTGCTCCCGTAGCTCGTGTGATATTTTATGAAATCAGAGTTTGCTCACCGAAGAACAATGGCAATATTGTAAAACAGGGATTGCTCACCGTTGATGCGCGATGGGAATCGATGCGCCGTGGGAATCGATATGCCGTGGGGATCAATTACTTAGATGGATACGGGACTCATTGATTCGTACGAATAGGAAATCTACCCTCTGGTAGCTTTGGTACTTCTGGTCACGAAAGGAATTTAATACTCCCCATGTCTCCTTGTGAAGGGTCATCACGCTCTAAATGATGCTTCCATCATCCTGAAGAAGGTCGCCGGTATTACCACAGAAGTGGAAGATGGGCCTGAGCAGTGGATACACAACTGAGTGACTCCATATTATTTTCCTTCTGAATCCGATTCGTTGAGAGTCTGATTCAAGGGCTTCTGACGAACAGCAACGCTGCGTTAGTGTGTTAGTAGACAAACGGTTGTACTCTACGCGTGACAATTGTGGTTGGATACTTTCGGCAACGGATAATCGGACTACAGGCGAGACTAGGGAAACGCCAGATCTCCTCTTGCTGTGACTTATTCAGATTGCAGCAAGACAGACCTTAGTATGTAGATTACAAGTAGTTGGTAGCAACTAGTGTGAATTTCGGGATATAAATCAGTTGAATGTTAAAAGTATGAGCTAAGAGAGTAATCTTGCTGGAGAGCATGATATCTCTTTTAGTGCAGTGATGAATACAGTACACCGCTAATCGTACAGCACTGTAGAATCACTGCTATCATGAGAAGCTTCCTTCTAATCGTACAGCACTGTAGAATCGCGTGCTATCATGAGAAGCTTTCTTCTAATCGTGATCACTGAAGCAGCTGTTACAGGAAGCTTCTTCGAACCTCCTTGAATATCGAAACACATGATTGGAGGTATCAAACGGCTATACCGGAACCAGGCAATTCACCTTGTTTTGGTCATGAAAACAAAAGGAATCTTGCTTCCGATCTTAAGTATTGAACTTCGATCGTGAAAACAGAAAAGAAAGGGGCCTTCCCGGTCATTTTCCATAAGATGCAGTCATCAAACATTCCAATTCGGTCGTGAACGAACCTTGCTTTTGATCTTAAGTATCGAACTCGATCATGAAAACAGAAAGAATGGGCCTTCCCGGTCATTTACCATAAGATATGAGAAGATTCCAATCCTGTTTACAGAAAGTATGGGCCTTCCCGGTCATTCGGCCTTCGCGAAGAATATTCCAATCCTGCTTACAGAGGTGCATATGACTCGATCCTGCTTACAGAGATTCTCCAATCTACATAGGTGCATATGACTCGTCGGTATTATCGTACCACTCCAGCTGTAGTACTGTAAAATACGTAGAAATCTACGTAAGTTCAAGTACCGGCCTGTGGTTCCCATACGTACCAAAGGAATTTAATACTCCAATGCTTGGTGTGAATGTCTGCACAGTTATCCTTACCTGGGATGTGCATCATTAAAATGAAACCTCTCGCTATCATGCTTCGTACGTAGTGAAACGACAGAATATTATGACGCTTGTGCAACCTTGCGTAAGGGAAGGTTGACGTTTGGATCATCTTTTTGTTGTCACCCCAAGAGTATGAGACATCATGGACTCATGTTCCTAGGTATCGGAATGAGTGGCGTAAATCGACGATCTGTTCAATGCAAGTCCTTCCTGCAACAAATTCGGCTCCAAAGGTGGCTGTCTCCGTAGTAGACTGCTTCTTCGAGAACCACATCATGGGAGTCTTGTTCGCGAAATGAAGAATGCCGGTTACAGCCTTACCACTGAGAATATCATGCATGAGGTTGGCATCATAGAAATGTGTCAACACTACTGTCTTTCCAAGCGGTGCAGGAGCGTCGTCGGGTAGCTCTTCAGAATGCTCCCCATAGACGGTGTTGGACCAATCGATGGTGTCGGGTTTAGTCAATATAAAATCGGGCGGTTCCACGCGGAATCTGATTTTAAAATGTCTAAACTTGGAGATATATCCATAGATACGTTTTGCACGTTCGAGATGCCCATCTCGTGGCTGAGCTCTGAAACTTGAGAGCGTCATCACGGCTGTTTGTACATCGAAACGGCCAATAGCGATGATCCATTGTAGTGAACCGATCATACTTTGGTATTTCTGTATACCGGTTTCTTCGAGAAAGGCTGAGGAGTCCAATTCGGGATGATCATTCTCCGCAATGGGTGATTGGAACCTAGTGTTAGGTTTGCATCCGAACATTTGTTCGTAAGACGCTTCCATCTTTTCGATGAACTTTATGGGATTCATGCATAGAACACCGTGTTCGTCGCGCTCAAATCCACAACCTAAGTGAAAGTTCATAGGTCCGGATCCCTTCAGTTTGAAGTTATATGGTGACGACTGCAATATCTTCAAGAAGGAATTGGGATCTGCCATGCAGAGACATAGGTCATCGACATATGTGCATATAAGCTCATATACACGTTCACCATGCTTGTTTGTTCCGGGTTTGAGGAATATTTCCGGTTCTGCGCGGGATCTTTCGAAGCCGAGTTCGATGAGACAAGCCGCGAGTAAGTCTCCAAAGCACTTGCCTGAAGACCTGAGACCGTATAGGGCTTTGTAAATGATCAACAGGTGACCCTCCAGCGATCCGAATTCGGGACCTGCCTTGATGCATACTTTCTCGCAGGTGACTGCTTCTAAGTAGGCGTTACCTATGTCGGTGCCCCATGCTTCTAGGTTGTTGAGTTCAGCTAGGAATAGGCACATACGTAGGCCGCGGAGAGATACGACACCTGCGTAAACACTGTGGATAGGGGCCTCAGTGAGATTACCGTTAGCAACGAGGCGGGCCTTGTGTCTTCCGTCGTGCTTGACAGCGTATATCATGTGTACCTTGATCTGTTGGAATCCCGGGGGAATGGAGCTCGTCTTGTACACGCCTTTATCAATGAATGTATTGTACTCATTGAGTTGTGCCATTTCCAGAGTGGTGGCATCTTCCCATTTGGTGTTTCCGTTGGCTTGATCAAATCGGAGGGCTTCTTCGTGGTTACGAGGCACTTTGAATCCATATTGATACTGCGGAGCGGTACGGAAAGAACGTAGTTTGGCTTGGTGCACGAGTTGATCAAGTTGCTTGGTTCGTCGCGCTAGGTTGGTGATTCGCTTGAGGCGTTTCCAACCCGGGAGGTCAAGCAAGTTGTTGTCTTTCCCATATTTTGCAACGGTGACAGGGTCATCAGCCGCAATGTTGGCCAGAGGTTCATATGTGTGTTCCATATTTTCCCATTCAATCCAAAGGTTATACTTGAACCTTTGTATTGAGGATGCTTGTTATCCAGTGGACCTTGGTGTCCTAGGATGCGGCGAAACGACCAGAGTTTGCCGTCTTCTTGTGTTGAATCACGATGTATGTAATTCATGACATCATTGTATGCAATGATATCATCAAGTTCGTCATCAGAGTGTTTGCACTTGAACTTGATGAAGTCGTTGTTGCATTCAAGACTGTCTTCAACATCGACGATGGTAAGACGTTTCCGGGTGCCATCCGGATTGGTTACAAGGAAGGATCGTCCTTGTAGATCGGCAATCGGGATCGTAGGAATGGTAATGGGTTTACCGTCATCGTCAAATTGTGCGTTACCTTCTTCGTCGGTAACTACTACCTGTGATGGGTCTACTGAAGGAGTAGCGGGGTTGGTGTGTGGAGTTGTGACGTCACTAACATCAAAGTATGCTAATTCCGGTGGGTCAAAATCATCTTCAGTAAGGAGAACGCCATCGGATGTCTTGCTGAAGATGTGTGTCGTAGGAGGACCATCAAGACTCTCCCCATAGTTGTTAGGGAGTGGAGAAGGTGACCAGCTCGGGCTGTCATCGACCTTCTGATAAAGAAAGCTCGGTAACGAGGGGTGGGCGGGTGGTTGAAGAATTGGTTGAGTGCCAGATGCGTGGGGCGTAGTATCTGGTTGTTTGTTGGGTACAGATAGAACGGTGTCATCGGCAGTGTCAGAATCAGCGGGTGAAACGCTAGGGGGAACTGAGTTGTTTGGTTTCGTAGACTCGTCAATGGGTTTACTCTGATTGGTATGCTCCCCATGTTTGAATGCTGGAGCTTCTCCAGTGGCGTATAAACGGGGCAAGGAATCCTTGGCATTACGCCATTTGATGAAACCATCATCAGTAAATAGGCCCGCGCGTTTGTTACGTGACTCAGGCGTAAGAGCAGATCGGACACCGGACCGGTCAAGTAACTTGTTGGTAACGGGATCCCAGATTCAGAAGCAGAGTCCATTGCCAACATGTTCGGCAATGCCGACGAAATGACCTAGGCGTTCGGTAGACTGGGTACCGAAAGGAGAGTCATTGGTTTTGAAATACACAGGTTCAAACCAGAAGAAACTGGTGTATGCGCTGATGTCGCCAAGTGTACCGGTGGCAATGAAGATCGGCTGTTTATCGGACAGCGTAGGATCAGAAACAACATTGAGGAGACCCGCGACGTATGTCATACACAGTAGCCATAGGTGTGGTGGTGTGCCTGTACGATCCATGACGCGATTGACAATGCGCTTGAACGTTTGGTATCGTCGTTCGAATTGATTCTGGTGTTGGTGATACGGTTCACTTTGCCAGAGTCCAATCCATAACATTTTGAGGTAATCGATGACCTTCTTACTGGATTGATAGTTACCGTGGTCGCAAAGGAGGCGAATGGGCCTGCCCCATTTTCGAACAAAGTTCTGGAAGCAGGATAGGAAATCGCCGGTGGTACGCATTTCCTCAACGTGTATAATATGTGATTTGCGGCCAAAGAAGATCTGAGCAATCTTGGAGCCACCATCAATTGCTGGGACATCTGAATAGACAGCATCGAACATAACATCGTCATTGAAGGGGCGAACGTTCATGGCCGGTTGAGGGGAATGAAAACGTTTGAAAATGTTTCCATCAGGGCTAACCGCTAACAAACCATATTGGGTTGAGTTTTCAAACGTAGCTTTGATGCGATCGGTGGAAACCCAACAAAAGAAAGGTTTCAGGGATAAGTAGTCATGTTTGTTGGGGTATCTTTCGCGGGGCGTAGCTGCAATACGTGTAGTGTCACTGGCAGTACAATCCGTCGGAAATGCAGTGACTGTTCCAGAGGTTGCGGGTAACGCGCAGCATGCGAGACGTTCTTGATGAGCGTAGTCGGTGGAAGTAAGCCAAAAGGAGCGATCGTTGGCCCTATGATCATCAATAGGAAGGAAGGGAGATCGAGTGGAATGGCTGGAATACGAACTGAGGGATGTGACCGTGGAGGACCCGGGAGAAACAGAGATATCTAATCCTTCAAGACAGCGTGGGTTCCCATATTCGTCGTAATCGGCATAAGGGAGTTGCTGTGGTTGGGGAGGATATTTCTGGAGAAATTGTTCATCCTTCGCATTGATCGTGGTATCGAGAACAGATGGGTCCCAATGCTTATCGGATGTCATGATAACATGTGGGAGCGTGTCAAACTCAACAGTCGTATACTTTCGCATCGCAAGGTATGGTAAACCGTGTCGTATGCTAAGAGGCAGTGCATAGCCATCGGAGGTGGTGATGACCTGTCCGCCGCCAGCTTTGATGGATGTGTCGTCGACAGTGGAAAAATATGCTTCCATCTGGCCGGAGGACAATATAGAAGGGTGCCGTCCTGTATAGGCACATTCATTGAAAATGAGGATGACGGGGCCTCTGTTCGACATGGAATATGCTCCGCATGTAGCAATGGGAATATTTTGTACCTGATGATTGTTAATGCCGGTGACGTTAACATATCGCGGTGGGATATCCTTGGAGATGAGACACGCATCATTGCCGATGATGCAGCCATTTGCGCCGCGATCGACCATGGCAAAACCAGGGCTAGTGACCGTAGTTTTGTGTATACGGTATGTGTATGACGTTACTGGACTACCGTTAGGAAAGGTGAGATCTTCTTCAGGAGTATACCACTGGTGAAAATTGGCGGAATATGATGGTGTTCCCACAGGTATTTGGGTGTCACCGTCCTTTTTGTACTGAATGCCAGGGTTGTCTGAAAGGAATCAAGCGGGGTGCGCGGGTGACACGGAAGACTTGAGAGGTCGCTGGTCCTTAGACGGAGAGGTCGTTGATTTGTATACACCTAGGGATGCATGGAAAACACCTCTACGATCATTCTCTACAGCAGGATGAAGGTCTGCTGCGGAATTGGCATGCTCATCTTTGGTCGAAGTATCGTCTTCTCGAAATGATACCGAGTGTTCATGTTGGTATGCCTTCCGGGTAATGGGTTTGACACTGTTGGGGTCAGGTTGGTCCGTGTTAAGTAAGTCGTGTCGCAATGAGGCAACCACGATTTTCTTGCCTTCCGGAGAAAAACTGAGCCAACTCTTCATGTCCTGACGTGACAAGGCCTTCCATGTGTTTGTAGGCAACCTTGTGGTAGGGTCAGGGGTACGTCCAGCCTTAAACACAGCATAATCTTGATAGTCTCCTTCAAATTTGATGGGGAGAGCATAGTCATCATGGTTTTGGCTCGGTTCAGAAGAAAAATCATGAACGTGTGCACGTACGGTCGACCGAGGAGCAGACATCGCGGACTGGGAATCAAGTCGAGTTGCTTCGAGTAAAAGCGTGATTTTAAGATCGTGGATAGCAGCGGCCTCGGCAACCGCATCCATCACGGTGCTATTTGTCCCACCTGGATCCTTGACTTTGGCAAACTGTTCGCTTAGCTGGAAGCTGGAATAGCATGCCTGACACAATGCTGATTTAACAGTATGGTACTCAAGGGGCTTGTTGGGAGGACGGAGCTTGTTGAGGTGATTTAATTCATCAAACCAATGTGTGATGAATTTCACTTTGGATTCCTTCCAATTGTTGAGATTCAACTTGAGCAACGCTTGTAGCTGAGTCGAGTTGTCGTATACCTTTGCTTTTGATTTGCTATGAAGGTTTACGAAATTGAAGTAGGCCTTGCGTCCATCACGAGTGGTAGAATGACTGTGTACACATGATGCAGAAAGGTCACTCTTGAAGACTTCCAACATTAGTACCCAGAAGAAGGCACACTGCTTGACGAAGAGATCACGGGTATAACCCAGAAGCGTAGCTGGAGGCCAAGTTTCATCGAGGAATGTCTCTGTATCGATGTCGTATGCCTCGAGTTTAGCTTTGAAACCGATGAGCCAGTGTTCGAATCTCAAGTCATTCGTGAGGGGTGTAAAGGACTTTTCATCTCGTGCTTTTTGGTACCATGATTCGTACTTTACCTGCTGAGGTGACTTTTTGTTACTTCCCGCCGGAGGAGGTGGTGGGTTCAGAGCAGATTCGTTACGCAAGCGTTGGGCACGTTCTTCGCGGAATGACTGGAATTCCCTGTATGTATATGACTTTACATCTTTCCAGTTCCTCTCGTCTTCTTCTAGAACGACATCGACTTCTTGTAGGTCGATAGCGAAATCCGCAAGTGCTTCTATGCTCCTTTGAATGGATCGAGGGATATGCGTTGGCAGTCCTCCCTCCGTATAGGTAAGTTCGCGTGCAAAATCCGGTTCGATAAGTGCGTCGAGGAACGACTTCTACTCGCATAATCCGCCTTCCTTGAGAGCTAGACACAACTTGCTAGTAGTCTCACTTGTTACGTTGAGTAGGGATACGAGTATCTTTTTCATATCAGTATCGAAGCTGGGAAAGCGGTTGATAGTGGTGACTTCGGCGTCATTCTTCTCTTCGCCTCCGAGTGCATTGCCGGGCATCAACGATATGTTCGGCATCTGTGGTGGTTCCGAGCCTTGGAAAGAATTGCGCGGTGACTGAGAATGGGAACTGCTTCGTGTACGATGTGCGATGTGCATATGCCAGCGTAGGGATTGTATTCAATTCCGTTCCTGTTCCTTTTTGTGTGCAAGCCTTCTTAGAGCTTGCGACTGTTAATCTATTATTTTCCTTCTGAATCCGATTCGTTGTGAGACTGATTCAAAGGCTTCCAAAGGACAGCAACGCTGCGTTAGTGTGTTAGTAGACGAACGATCGTACTCTACGCGTGACAATTGTGATTGGATACTTTTGGCAACGGATAATCGGACTACAGGCGAGACTAGGGTAACGCCAGGTCTCCTCTTGCTGTGACTTATTCAGATTGCAGCGAGACAGACCTTAGTATGTAGATTACAAGTAGTTGATAGCAACTAGTGTGAATTTTGGGATATAAATCAGTTGAATGTTAAAAGTATGAGATAAAGTGAAATCTTGCCGAAATGCAAGATATCTCTTTTATTGAGATGAATACGTTGCAACTGCTGTTGCGTAGTGCTGAGATTACTCGCTGATTATTTCCGTACATGTATTAGTCGTTGACCATATATATCTGTATGCATGTATATGTATTGTGTGAGAATCACACGCCAACGGTTTTCTTCTCTTGTTCCGTTAGGAAGACTCCATGATATGTTTATCATTAAGGTCAGGAATTGCTCCCGTAGCTCGTGTGATATTTTATGAAATCAGAGTTTGCTCACCGAAGAACAATGGCAATATTGTAAAACAGGGATTGCTCACAGTTGATGCGCGATGGGAATCGATGCGCCGTGGGAATCGATATGCCGTGGGGATCGATTACTTAGATGGATACGGGACTCATTGATTCGTACGAATAGGAAATCTACCCTCTGGTAGCTTTGGTACTTCTGGTCACGAAAGGAATTTAATATGGACGCTAATCCAATCAGATCTATTCTGACTATCGACAAACGACGCAATCAGTTAGATCTTAGGCTTGTAGTTCTACAGTAGGACGTAAGGAGAGGCGTCCGGTGCAAGGTTTAAGGTTGAATAATCAAATAATCTAAAAGTATGCGCTTTATCTTGCTGGGGAGCAAGATAGCACTTTAAAGATCGCGTTGCCGCTAATACAACACAATATAACGTGTAACGTGTTGCCGCTAATACAGCACGTATTTTATACAGCAGAAAACAAGTAACAAGTTCGTGAGCAGCGCTTTGAATCTCTGCTGTCTTTTCTTGAAAACGGAACACTTAACAAAATATAGCATATGCTAATATCTGGCATGCGTTCTTTCTTGGATCATTAAGTATCGAACTTGAGTGACGATCGATTCTTCTTCTCCAGTTAAGTATCGATTCTCGATCATAAGAATGAGCTATCGATTCTTTTTCTTCCAGTTAAGTATCGATTCTCGATCGTAAGAATGAGCTATCGATTCTTTTTCTTCCAGTTAAGTATCGATTCTCGATCGTAAGAATGAGCCTAGTAATTCGCGAGGTCTCATTATTTCAAATCTCGTACCTCTACCAACCTAGACACGAAAGGAATTTAATAATTATTAAGACTGCTGAGGTCTGACTTTTCTCTGACCTACTACCGCCGGTACAATCTGTTATTATGAGTGCTTATTTTTTTCAAACCTTTCACGGGCCTTCTTCCGTCCGAACGACTGAAACAGCGAAATAGTACGAGTACAAGTACGATACCGGTACATACCGTACTCGTACCTACTCGTACCGTAGATTAGAGGATTTTCAGTCATGATCCCAGCCCGCTAGAGCGTTGGAAGATGGAACACGATTGAAATCGTGAATTTTACCCGAAATGAAAAGAAAAAGAACTCCTTGATCGTAAACTCATACGGTACGTAAGGTTACGAGTACCACGATAGCATGTTTGAACATGGTACGTGCCGTAGATAACGAGACAGAACCGCGAGAGAAGCAAAAGCAAGCGACAGTTGTCATAAAAAACGAAATTTGTATCACACTCTGTATCACCGGGCAGATATACAGCAGTCCCATTTTCTTTATTACCTTCCTTTGATTTCGGAGAATCCAAACAACCATGCCGAGCGACAACAAAACGATCGCAAGCAGCACAAACAATAACATACGTAAGAGAAGAATAGTCCGCATCAAACGTTCAAGGTTCCAGAGACCGCGAACGAAGAAGGCGTGCGACAATGACAACGACGATGATACCAAGTCAATCAAGATATATGATCTCGACCGCACGCTCTCATTTGATGAAGGCGGGAAGGACAGTAACGATATCAGGAATGACGACGCCGGGCTTCTGGTGCGACTAGCATGGATCCATCAACGGACACTTAGTCTCGAACGAGTCGACGAGGAAACGCATTCTCCCCCCTTCCGCACGAAACGGAAGAGGGCCAAGATCCATCAAGACGATCACGTCAATTCGTACAAACGAGCAAATCTTGGTGCTGGAGGAAGTACTTTCGAGCCGGACTACAATTTGACGATCTCATGGTTGTAGCGCGGCAGGATTTTCAGACTTTGTGTCAAGTAAGATTTATGCAGTACTCAGTCAGTAGAGCGCGATCATACGGTAGAATAACATAATTTATAAAAATGGAAAAAAATACACGATGTAACGGCAAGAAAAACTTTCTCTCCGCTGAATAAATCGTTCTTAGATCTACTACTGTGAACGTGGATACGAGGATTGGATCTCAGTCCATACATAGATGCATTGAATACGTGCTGAATCAACAGGGTCACAGCTAGAGAAAGAGAATCGCACCATGTTGAGATTTTTTGAGAATCAATCCGCAATTCACTTCGTGTTGAATCTCAATGAGGTTGCGAGAAATAGGTGCGTTTCCCGCAGACAGAAAAAAATTCCCTCAGAGTCTGCGGGAATCGCAACTTTCCCGCAAGTCCAACATTCTCTGCGGGAAATGAAAATAGATTTGCGGGAATCCGGATTTTTCTGTGGGAATCTGTCTGCGGGAATCTTGCTGTCTGCAGGAATCTTGTTGTCCACCAACAGGAATTTTCCTGTATGCGGGAATCAGTGTCCACCAACAAGAATTTTGCTGACGCCTGTAAGCCTTAACAAGAACAGGTCCACTTCATCCCTGGGTTAAGTGGATGCCGTCAAAGATGGCTTGTTGATTTGCTTGAGGAGAGCGATTAGATGATTCATTTGGTAAAATTGCATGAGGGGTGAATCACCCACATATTGCCGCACCTCTGATACAGTGATCCCTAATCCGGCACGACACCTGTGATGCCTACAGGTTGCCAATTCTGCCACTATTGGCAAGAATGGCCACTAATAGGTCTAATGGCCACAACAGTGCCAATCAATTGTTGCTGAAATTTTTGGTGACAGGGCTTGACCCAGGTTGCTAGAAGCAGCAGCAGTGAAAGAAACAATCGCAACAATCACACAAATAAATTAATAAAAAAACATCACAAGAACAAAATCAGTGAAATGTCGCCCAACAAGAAACCTTCCAAGGAAGACAAGGCAGTGGCTGCTCTTGTGCAGCAGATGGCTGGGATGGCGGCGGAAGGACGGTATGAGATTGTCGAAGAGGCTCCTAATGCTTTTGCAAGACTTGGTCCACTAATTTGATACTATGAACATGAGGATGATGAGTCTTCAACACAATCATATAATCAACTAAAACAGCAGAGAACTGAAGACAATGTTCTTTTTTTGAATACCAGCAATGATACAGGCAAAGGTTTGAGAGCTCATTGTGCAACACTGAGTGCCTCCAAACGGATTTGAAGAAAAACTTTTGCTGTGGGCTCTGCATTTTCTCAAGCAATATCCCAATATAACAGTCATGGTGGCATCAACAGTTAAGCCCTTGGAACAGATGAAAACAACAGACAACAAGACTTTGCAAAAGTGGATAAACATTACGTTTTCTGCCCTCAATGCTTTGCATCCACATGTTATCAAATGGGGTAATTGCTTTACAAATGATCGTGGCAATGATGCACTGGCTGGTGTGGATACAATGGACTGCCTGTTTCAACAAATTCTTGTTCCATACAGAACCAAACCAGGCAAATTCACAAGAAGCAAGGCACTCTAGTATTCTAAGAAGCTTAACGGCCCCTCGTTGCGCTACAATGTTGCAACAAGTTTGGAGGCAGATGACATCTACCATTCCAAGAGTGACCATATAGTATGCCTTAGCTCTGCAGAAGTTATTGGAGACAAGGAGCACGTGAAGTTTCAAAAGAGAGCGCAGGAGCGAATTGAGGTTTACAATAGGCACATTGCAAATTGGAAGTGCATAGGGTCCAAATTTGTTGGTAAAGGAACACCAGAGGAGAAGCTTGAGAAGCATCCAAAGATTTTTTGCATGTGCCGTTCTTGAGCAAAGCTCAATGGAGTTTGGATTTAGAGAGCTTAACCACCTTGCCAATGATTTCAATTAAATGATACTAGCTCAATATTTCCTGTTGTTAGCAATTAATTCTTAATTTTTTGATGAGTATAAAACAGCTCAGCACCTTTCTCTCTCACATAAGCATTGGATTAATCATTAATATTGCCTGCTGTTATTGTGGTTTGCACATGATATTCAAACACTCCTCGTCTCCCCCCTTGGTGCGCTGGTTTGCACCCCCCCCCCCCCCCCCCACCCCACCCCCCACCCCCACGCACACACACACACACACACACACACACATGTCTCTCTCACATTCACATTGAACAGATCATTAATATTGATGGCTGCTGTTAAGACCTTCAGATTTTGACGGTTATTCTGGTTGAATTAAGAGTACCATGTCCGTTTTGGACCTACGGAGATGTTATTTGTCCCTCAATTTTGCGACTACTTTTTCTTGCAACAACAACAAGAGCTCATAATTTATATCAGCAACAAAAACAATAAGATTACTCAAAGCAAAATGGTCTACGACATTTTGAGCCGTCCTGCTGCTGAGAATGTGTTGCTTGCCGTGGTGGACATTGCGGCACTAGATTATTGTAGTCTTCAGGTGTGGAATCTCCTATCTGCTCTCAAAGGGGCGGTTTTGGTCCATGTCTGCCTGAAGAAAGGAAGTGGTCAACTGAACCTCAGACCAGACCTCAAGTTGACATCAATGCCAATTGGCATGTTGGAGTGTGAAGTTGGGACAGTCCCAATTGTTTTTTGCGATAACAACATGGCAATTGGTGATAGGACTTTGATGATTGCAACTGTTATCATTGCAGTATACAAGGACCATAGTACCGCCAAAAAGTTCATTGACAATTATGAAAAGTTCATGCAAGCAACATGCTCAGAGGAACTTGCAAATGTAGACGCCAGTCAAACCGATGAGGGCATTGCTGAACAAGCTATTGCTTGTTTCAAGCCTCCAATTCTCTTGCAAATGGACACTCCCCGTGAAAAAACCTCCTAATTTTTGTGATGACGAGGAGGTAGAAGAGCCATCCTACAAAGAACCATCCCGCCACAGAGACTGAACAAGCAATGATGAGATCCAACCTTTATTGAGTGCTCAGGCTTGGAGAAATAATATGTAAAGAAGACTTTGGCTTTATCGATGGAATTGGCATCATGCTCGTCAAGTTGTCCCTTAAAAAAATAATTGTTTATTCTTATTACATTCACATTTTCTTTAGGTACTTGTGCTATATTGTGAATTGTTTCTGCTGTCTCTATTGAACAGATAGTGTTCTAAATCAAGTAGACATCTGTTTGCCTCACTAAACGCCTCAATAGGTGCGTTTTATTCTAAGCGAAATGTTCGTACCGATGTTGTTTTGCGTTACCGTATTTTTACGGTGCTTCTGTTGCCGTCAACACCAGCAACATCGTTCAATGCTTCCCTTCAGTTTGTTCTGCGATTATTCAAAACGTTTTCATTACTTGTTGGATCCTCGTCAGTCATCTCCTCTTCATCCAGCAATTGATGTGCCATCCGCTTCAAGTCAGTAGTAGGGCTGTTTATGTTAATACCTCTGTCGATCATTTGTCTAATTTTGCTCTCATGAGCCTACTTCTCTAACACGTTTACGCGTGTAATTCACTTAGGTAATTTTAGTAGTATTCAGTGATTTCAAGTATTAGTATTTAGATTTGTGAGTGTTTTTCATGTAAGATGATTACTCGTATCAAACCTCTATCGGTGCACTATTAGCGCACCCTTACTGTTAGCGATTCAGCGAGTCAGCTCGCTTATTTGCCTGTTAGTCATACGTGTGTTATCTCATTCGTGTGTATCTCCGAATGTCCGTACGTCTGTACGTTTGCTACCGGCGCTTTTCTAGAGTCCCCGTGTCTTCGTACTCGTAGTGTTAAGTACTTGTAGAAGATACCTTAAGGGTCGGTCTTCTTACTTGCACCGCCACATGCATCTCCTACATAAGGAAAATAGCTTTACTCCACCCATAAGCTTAGTGAGTAGATCTGCAATATTAGTTTCACCGGGTTCTTTTCCAATCCAGATAATCTTTCCTGCAATGCATTCGCGTGCCTTGTGGTAAGCAATACTGTTGTGCTTCTTCTTACAAGGGATTTCCGGGTGTGTTACGTTCTTAACAACCGAGTCATTGTCACAATACATGTTGGTCGGTCCTTCTATAGGTATGCTCATCATTCTGAGCTTATACCGTAGGCCTTCTACCATTTTGATTGCGATCTTGAGTGCCACAATTTCTGAGCCAAACGTGGATGTTTCAACGGTTGTTTGCCTCTTAGAGAACCATAGGATTGGTGCCCTGTTAACAAAGATGATGATTCCCGTATGAGACCTCCTAGTAGCCTTGCAACCAGTGTGGTCGGCGTCCACGAAGCATGTGGTAGTTACAGCCTTTCCTCGTGGCTCGGGCATATCCGGAGGAATTAGTTCCCCCGCTTCTGGATAGAATTCGGCCCAGTCACATTCATGGAATACTGATTCATCAAGTTCTGGGATGGAACAGTCAAACACCAACTTTGATTTGCTGTAATTCTTTAAGTATGCAAACAAATGAAACAATTGGTTTAGATGCCCTTCTCGGGCCTGTGCAAGATACCGGGACATAAGTGAAACAGGCATTACAATATCTAGCCTTCCGAGTTCACATATCCAACGGAGTATACCTATTAAACCCTGGTAATAGTTTTGTTTCTCCGAACCAAGTTCCGGTGAGGCATTGATTTCGGGCCTATATCCAATTACCAATGGTGATTTTGCAGATTTTGGGAGTATCTTGGAGGCATATTGCCCTTTACTCAATTCCTCTTCAACAGATTTAACGGCTTTGGACGTATACTTAGTTGAAGACATGGACCAGTACTCAGCCCCATCAACGGACGTGTTGCCAATGTCTGCCCCTAGGTAGAAGGTGGGTGGTTCAATGGTCCCATCCTTCAGTTTGAATTGTCTTTTGATCGCATCCATTTGGAACTTCGGATCCATTCCGCATACAAGGATGTCATCCACATATGCCACACAGTATTCGTAATATGTCGAGCCTCCTTTCTTTACAGCCGGCCGCATATACACATCTGGATCCGCCTTGCAAGACTCATATCCAAGTCCCCTTAAGTGCTCAGACAGATGAGATTGAAATGATGCGCCCGCGACTGGTAATCCATACAGAGCTCTTACAATTTTGCAGGGCCTTCCACATAACCCCGGTGCAAATCCTTGTTCCAGTGTAGCCACTGTGTAGTACTTTTCCTTAATTGGTGCGGTTAAGTATGCATTTTGGATGTCAGCACTTAAGACCTCAAGGTCATTAAGTGCAGCGACTAGGAAGAACATCCGAACCAAATCCCTACTGGGCACGCTTGAGTATGTATACTCCCGTGATATTCCGGGCACTTTATGCCCGTCGCCAACAAGTCGGGCCTTCCGAGTTAGATCTATTTTCACGTCGAATACCATGTGCATAGTGATTTTTGTATGTGCCACCGGTACTTTGTCCTTGTCGTTGAACTCAAAGGCTATGAAATTGTTCTTCATTTCTTTTGCAATAGCCCTGGCTCAATAGTCACTGCCGGATTCCTCATCTATCCTTCTTGCTTCAGCAATTGTTTTTGGTAGTCTAACCCCATACAATTTTGCTCTCGAGCAACTTTGTCCGACGTTCCAAATTTCCGATGTTTCAGTACTAAACTCACGTAGATTTCTACACACATCTCCCCTGCCATATCTTGCCCACTTCTCCACCGCCACACCCGACACCAGGCCCTACACATACTAACCAAGACCCAGCCTTTTCGATTTTGCTATCAGCTTGGTCGATTGGCGCTTTCCTTGGCCTCTGTGGTTGCCAATTCACCATTGTCGGTCGTCGTCGTCACGGTGCTGGTCGTTGGGCTTGCAAACCAACACTAATTTTCTACACTGAACCCAGTATTACTTCTACCTACGCTGGATCCTGTAGATGAGTACTAACCCCACAAAGCTCCTTCTTCGCTCTGTTTCGCGATGCGCTACCACTTTGTGTTTCCGAGCTTCTCCCCCAAGTCTCTTGTGAGATCAGAGAGGTCTCACAGGTGCACTTCAAGTGCCCTTCTGTACCTTTCCTGACCTTTAAGCGAGACTTCACTTATAGCCCCTGTTCCTGAAGTGTTTTTGCCTAAGGCCCTGTGACGTACTTCCTCCATATACTATCAGGCGTGCCCTACAGCTAGCATCTGTTGTCACACCTGCAGACCCTCGGTTCCTAAATGGTTTTGATTAGAGCCCATTTCTACATAGGAACCTCCTTCCAGTGTCCCACCGGTTCTTCAAGGGTTCCCTG
Organism: Pseudo-nitzschia multiseries; assembly: GCA_037355745.1. Taxonomy (NCBI): domain Eukaryota; phylum Bacillariophyta; class Bacillariophyceae; order Bacillariales; family Bacillariaceae; genus Pseudo-nitzschia; species Pseudo-nitzschia multiseries. Next base: position 9,010,266 of record CM074789.1, read on the forward strand.
TGAGATAAGAGAGGTCTCACAGGTCGAACTTCAAGATCCGCTATGTTCCTTCCCTGACCCTTAATTACGAATTCACTTATGGCCCCTGGTCCCTAAGTGTGTTTGTTTAAGGCCCTCCTTCCCACATATACCTTTCAGGTGTGCCCTACAGCTGGCATCTGTTTTCACACCTACAGCCCTCTTCCTAAGCAGTTTCAATTAGAGGCCGATTCTACATAGGACCCTCCAGTGTACCACCCGATTCTTCAAGTCTCTTGCGAGATATGAAAGGTCTCACAGGTGAACTTCAAGTTCCGTTCTGTTCCTTTCCTGACCTTTAAGTGCGACTTCACTTATAGCCCATGGTTCCTAAGTGTTTCCGCTTTAGGCCCTCCTTTCCACATATACCTTTCAGGTGTGCCCTACAGCTGGCATCTGTTTTCACACCTACAGCCCATTGGTTCTTAAGTGGTTTCGATTAGAGCCCGATTCTACATAGGGGCCTCCTTCCAGTGTTCCACCCTGTTCTTCCAGTGTTCCCTGTGAGATAAGAGAGGTCTCACAGGTCGAACTTCAAGTTCCAGCCTACATATTATTACCCTGTGCCCCTAAGTGTTGTTCTTTTATGGTTCCCATCCTACATAGGACCTCTGCAGTGTACAGCTTGCCTTGTTCTTCTTCCTCCAAGACCATGGCCCCTGTGCCCCCCACTAACTGCATTCCACTTAGGGGCTTCCATTTACTTCCCGTAGGATCTCTTGCTTCTTCCACCAAGCAAGCAGTGCGGCGCTATGCCCTTCCTATGTGTATCCCTTCCTACTGTTGTCGGGGGCAAGTTTGATCGAAAGTTCCCCGCCTTGTTCTTCTTCCTCCAAGACCAACCGAGGTGCGAAAGATTTGAAACTCGATTGCGACGCCAATGACCCTGGGCCCCTAGTGTTGTTCTTTTATGGTTCCCATCCTACATAGGACCCCTCCAGTGTACAGCCCGCCTTGTCCTTCTTCCTCCAAGACCATGGCCCCTGTGCCCCTCCACCAACTGAATTCCACTTAGGGGCTTCCATTTCTTTACCCGATCTCTTGCTTCTTCCACCAAGCAGTGTGGCGCTATGCCCTTCCTGCGGCAAAGCAAATTCGATCGGACCGAAAACCTCCTCACTGTTGTCGGCGGCCCACTCAACGACCGAGGTGCGGAAGATTTATCCCTTGCTACTGTCCTTGTCAGCGGCAAATCAATCGATCGAACAACTTGACAACCGAGGTGCGGAAGACTCCAGATCAACCCTAACCCTAACCCTAACCTTGTCGGCGGCAAATTCGATCAAAACTCTTACTGTTGTCGGTGGCAAATACGATCGAAAAAACCCTACGGTACTGTTGTCGGCGGCAAATTCGATCGAACAACTCAATGACGGAGGTGCGGACGCCTTCAGATTAAACGCACCTCCACTACCCAAACTCCCTCACCTTGTTCTTCTTCCTCCAAGACCATGGCCCCTGTCTTCTTCCATCCCACATACCGTAGGACCAGCCTGCCTGAGTGGTGCCATGTGGCGCTGCTTCCTATGTGTATACCTTTCCTACTGTATGATTGTTGGCAGTTGCCTCCTGTTCGGCTTCTGCTTGGGGCATCATTCATCAGTTTGTTCTTTGTACCCTCCCTTCTCGCCCACCCTGTTCTTCTTCCTTCAAGACCATGGCCCCTGTCTTCTTCCATCCCACATACCGTAGGACCAGCCCGCCTGAGTCCTATGTGTATCCCTTCCTACTGTATGATTGTTGGCTCGGGCACCTTTCATCAGTTTGCTTTTTTGTACCCTCCCTGCTTGCTTTCAGGATTCGTTTGAAAAATTTGTCGTTCTACAACTTGGGGCTTAAACTCTCTTCGATTGAGGCGACGTTAAAGTCTGGATACAGACTGAGTAGTTTAGATCCACCTTCGGTGGTTAAGGTTACTTAAATAAGTATATTATTATTATTGGTAGTCTAACCCCATACTTATGGGATCTGGTCCAATATTTGGTCTTGGCGCTGGAGATAATCCGGTCTTTCTTCCGAATTACCCGATAGGCCCACCACTTGAAAGCTGGCTCATCTATTATGCCTTGTTCCTTGGCAAACAGAGCCGTTTCGACGGGGAAACTTTCCTTCATGTCACTTAACTTTGCCCAAGAGGAAGTTCCATCTTTCCAACTGACCAGGATTCTCCACCCTTTGGTTGTTGGCTTAGTCCGTGTTTGTCTGGACTTAGTAGTGATAGTTGCCTGCTGTATTGTCAGAGCCTCTTTATCCTTTTCATAGTCAAGTAGCTCGTTCAGAAGACAGTACATGCGCCCCTCGTCGTCCACGGAGGAATAGAGATTCTCCGCAAGCACATTTGCTGTGTAGATCTCAATGGATCCGTCTGGCATAGAAACCTCGTAGGATCTTGTGTCTAGGAGTGGATTGTTATTTTTTTCTCCAACTAAGATCCCACTCGCGTCCCTGTATCGGTTATTAACCGTACCGCGAATCCGTTGGTCCCCTATCTGCAGTAACACTTGGCTTCCAAGGTACTTGTCAAGATTATCGGTTAAATCATCGATGTCTGGGGAAGACGCCTCTGGCTCAGCCATAAGTACCTTGTCCTCACCCTCATATTTGCCATCAAATAGGCCCAAGGGTGGTTCCCCTAACTCGTTTTCCAGGTAAGTATCCGAGGGCTTCGCCTCATCGCCGATCCTTTCAGTAAGTAGTTTGTTGTGTTCCTCCAACTGTAGGATAGTGTCTGGGTGCTTCCATTCCACTTCAGATATAGGCCGGGTGCCGTTTGTTATGTGTACTTTTCCAGTCTTATACAATACATAGTGACAATTGCCACCTCCATAAGTATCTCCACATGGGCCCAGCCATCTTCCGTATTTCTCCGACTTATCCTGTAGGTCGTACCACCGGATGAAATCATACCAATCGTGTATCATGTACGGGGTTATATCCGGAGTATATCCATGGACTAACTCAAATCCGGTCCTTCCCATAGCCGATGGGTCCCCAGATGCGGTGTTACTTAACCTTCCGGCCGCCAACATTTCGCAAAAGGCCCAGCACCTCCTCGGGCTTCCTTTCTTAGAAGTCATCAATCGGATTGATCTCCTTAGGTCCCCTGCACTGTGTTCTGCCGTATTCTGCCACCAACAATGGGGCTGTATATAGGTTTGGCGAATGCGATACTCCGATCGAAGCCTAGTCCATCCAGTGCTGTGTGTCTCATGATTTCCTTGGGCCTTTGCCCCGTCAGTGACAAGATGTTCCGGTATTCCTACCTCATTTATGAAGCAAGATAGTCCATCGTGGCATCGTTTCTCCCCTCTTACTGGATAGAACGCCACGTATCCTTTCCCATTGGTAAAGATCTGTGCGTCGGTATCATTCCGAATGATACTCGGTACTTTGAACTTCATGGTATCAGCGAACCACCGACCCTTAAGTACTTTTCTGTTTCTCCACTTTTGGGTCTTTAGCCTGCGGGTGATTGGTTGCGTAAGATTTCTTATGCCTTCTTGGGTAGTGACCTTAATTGTTTCTTTGGCCCTCTTAACACTGATGTTCCACATCTTTGCAATGGCTTCTGAATCATATCTGTCCACTTTCTCCGGAATCCTTATCGGAGGTCCCCATTGTCCGTGTCGGATAAATGACCTCTTCTCTAGGGAAGTTTCCTTATCTATCACATCTTGCTGCCGCCGGAGTAATTTTCTTTCCTTTGTCCGAGCTTTTGCTTCCTTTTGGATGCCAAGCTCTTCCTCTGATAGTGAAATCGAAGTTTTGGTTGAAGTAGCTGAAATTTGGAGTATCTCCAAGCTTTCTCTGTCCCCGGTACTCTTAACAAAAACTGAGTGTAACCGGTCGCCAATCTCTTGTTGAGTATACCCCGGCTGTTGAGTACGGGTTGTACAGATCTTCTGTAGGTATCTGAGTTGATACTCGTTGTGTTTTACATTGATGTGTATAGGGTTGTCTGTGGATTGTATCCAAGACTTGACAGTGCCAGTCGGTCCTCCCCCTGAGAGGGCTGCCACCACTCGTGGGAAAGACGCGTTGGCTGCTTCTTCGTCTTCTTCAAAGTGGGGGGCGTATGGGTCCCAGGTATGAGTGTCGGTTGCAAGGACCTGGTCACATGTATCGAGTTCTTGGCGTGTCGGCTTGCGTGTGTCAAAGTATGACAGAACGCCATCGACTAGCAATGGTATTGTCAATTCAAAACCGTCAGACCGAAAGATAAGACTGTGACTGGAAGAACTGCAGTATCTTTGTGGTATGTCTTCAACCACATTCAAATTGCATTCTCGGATTTGGTTCGGGCATATCAGACTGTGCTGCAGTGATTCTCCGAAATAGAGGGCCTGTCCGAATACCAATATGTATGTGATACCGTCCGTTGGGTCTGTCCAAGCAGTAGCACAACGGGTAATAGGAACATCTTTCATCAGTGAGTACACATCAGAAAATGGGGCAACATCACCAAATGTCATTATAGAATCCAGTGGATCGAGTAATACCATATTAGATCCCGCTGCAGTTGTGTCTGCGTGGCTATCCAGCTTGCATCGGCCTGGCTTAACACTGGATGACTGGGTCATCTCTTTGAGATGGACTATCGGCCGGCCTACCCGAGGTTCTATCTTAAGGCCCCGGCCGGCGAATCAATTTCCATTCCCGTTTCCAATATGGCTGTGACAGCCAAACTGGTTTCCCGCTGAGCTGGAGTTATTGGGAGGGTTTGCAGCAGTGGCTGCTGCCACTTTCGATTGTTGGTTGCCCCCGCTATTGCTTGCATTCTTTGCTTGTTTTAGCGCTCGGACTCTTTGTTGCTGCTCTTTAGACATGCTTAACCATACTTCTCGTGGATAGAACTTGCATTCAACGGGCCCTTTATAGGTCCCTAGTTGTGCTTTTGAGCCACCACCACTGTTGTTGTTGTTGCCTTGTGGCTTGCTGGAAGAGGAGTTGCCGCGTTTGTTGCCACCTTTCCTCTTTTTGTTGTGAGTGAAGGCTGACACGTTTTGACCCCTCTTTATTGGTTGGTTCTGGAGTTTCTTTACTCCAAGTGTTCGAGTAAGATACGCCAAAGCCTTCTCAAAATTTGCGTAATAGTCCGGCCCTTCTGTTATTACGATTGGGATGGATTGTTCGAGTCGTACATCCTGTAGGGATCGTATGAAGTCATACACAAACTGATCTTTGGGCAGGAATGCCTTGTATCTTATCAAGGTTTGCTTTGCATCGTGCCATAGCCTCTTGTGCCTGTCAAAATTGTAGTGTTTGGAATCCCCTGTGTATACTGATTCCCGGATAAACTGCTGTTTGGCTTCGACAATCAGCTTTATGTTGGTCTCTTCATATGCCTGAGAGTAAAGGGCGAAATATGCCTTACGGCCATCACCTCCTACCCCGTTTTTGGTCCCAAAGCTTTGTATATAGGACCAACCAGGTCCGGATCCTACCAACTTAAACAATATCCCCCAGAGAGTATTGTTGTCTTTGGACCAATGAGAGTTGGCATGAATCGTGCATCTTATTGCGTACTCAGTCCAGTCGGAGTATGCGTTGTCTGGGCCCAGACCGACAGTTCCACACCTGTCGGTTTCTCCGACTGTAGATTGTTGTCTTATTGTGTAGAGTAGGGATGTTTTGGTGACACCCCTCTTATGCCGTAGGTATTCGCGTAAGTTCTCATCAAATTCCCTGAACTTTGACATCGTAGTCAGTTTGTTGGGTAGTGTCAGATCCTTTACTGCTGTATTTTCATTGTCCTCCTTAGTAGATCTCAAGCCTTCCTGTGTATCTATCTCGGCCGTTGGGTCCTTTATTCAGTCCACTTTGGTGGCCGTTGCGCCTATCATAGGTTGGAACCTAATCCAAGCCACAAACAGCTTCAATTGGTTGCCGAATGCTCTACCAATAAAGACTTCTTGTGGATCCGGGCATAGATGGTGTTTTGCCTTGCTTAGGGATCCTAGGAAGGACTTGATCCCTTCTGAATCGAGATCTGCAACAGCCTTCGTGTTAGAGTACCCATGTCTGAAGATTTCGTTGGCCGTAGCCCTGTTGACTCCAAAGGACTCAAGGATCTTCCTGAAACAGACTTCAGCTGCTGTCAGCGCCCTTTCTCCTGCGTAGCCAGGGATGCCAAGATTGGTCTCCGCCCTTTCCTTGGCTTCTCTTGCTGTGGATGATAGAGATAAGTTCCTGCTTGATAACCTTGCGACCAAAGTTACTGTGAGTTGCTCAAGCTGTTCCGGGTCCAACCTTGTTGTTACCGATGGAGGTAGTAGGCCCACCAAGTTGCCCGCTGCCTCCGTTGCCGCCGCATCCGCTGCTGCTGCATCTGCTGCTGCCGCTGCCGCGGTTGCGGCTAATTGTGCTCTGGTTGGTGGCGCCATGGTGTTGTTTCGGAGTATGTTGTAGGAATTAGGCTTGTAACAAGGAGGTTGTTAGCTTTTGCTTTCGTGAGGAAGCTGTGATTGTGATTTTCTGAGTTCTGAAGCAACTTGTGGAGTATTTTCCTTTCCACGCGCTTTTGCTAGTAAACAGGTTCATATCCACGGTATGAGGATTGATTCCTATCTGAACCCCAATTTTTCAGTTCCTCTATACTTAAGCTCAACAGTTGTTTCCCTTTTATTGAAACGGTATCGAATATTCGTTCATCTCTTATTAAATATTTGGTTCGGCATTTTTTGTCATTTCTATTTTTTGTGTATGTGTTTATCCAATACTGGGTATGTATATTACCTCGGCTGGTTTTGTTATCATATCATTTGTATACGAGTGAGTGTACTTGGGCTCTTTTCTGTAGGAATTAAATTTGATTCTCATTTGATTTGTTTTCGAGGTCACGTTCCCGAGGTCGCGTGCCTCTCTTTATTAACGGTTCTTTTGTAGCCGTTATGTGATTCCTAGTACTGAACACGCGTATATCACATTATTCCGGCCGTTAATTGGCTGTTGTAGGTTTCGACACATCCTTTTGCTATCCCCATCGATGGGGATCTCTTGCAAGTGTCTCCTTAGGTGAATAACAAACTTTTGGTGTTCTTTTCTCCCTTACAAACCTCAGTAGAAGCCACGGGTATTAGCCTGGTGTGCTCTGCTGCGCTAGTGTTGTTAACCTTCTAAGCGCCTGAGTCTCTTCTGTTGAGGAGGGTCTTTAACGTCCAGCCTTTGGCTTCAGACGGTGATTAACCGGTGATCAGTCAGCAATCAGCTTTCATTTTGTTACCCAGACTCTATGAGTCCATTTGGGTCTGATAAACTCTAATTTTGCTCTCATGAGCCTACTTCTCTAACACGTTTACGCGTGTAATTCACTTAGGTAATTTTAGTAGTATTCAGTGATTTCAAGTATTAGTATTTAGATTTGTGAGTGTTTTTCATGTAAGATGATTACTTGTATCGAACCTCTATCGGTGCACTATTAGCGCACCCTTACTGTTAGCGATTCAGCGAGTCAGCTCGCTTATTTGCCTGTTAGTCATACGTGTGTTATCTCATTCGTGTGTATCTCCGAATGTCCGTACGTATGTACGTTTGCTACCGGCGCTTTTCTAGATTTGACTCATGAAAAGTGTCATCTTTGCAGTTGGATCCGTTGCCAAATTGATTCCTTTTACTGGAGATGGCGGCGAGAAAGATTTTCTTGAAAGAGAAGTACTCACTACTGCAGTCTTCTTTTCAAGAGGTTTGATTGGCTTTATCTCAACAATGAATGATGGAGACATCTCACGCCCAATACAAAGATCAACATATTGAAAAGGAGGTACACTTCTTCCTTTACACGTAAGTGGATTGATGCACCCAAGATCCTCAGATAATTCAGATTGCCAAGAGCATTTGTGGTGAAAGGTGTACCACTTTCCTACACTGAAAGCAACAGATTTCTTGAAGGTCTGCACCCTTGACAAATCATCTGCAAAGACATGACCATGCTCTGCTGTTTGGTAGGCATGGATGTGATGTGGTTCATCCAACACAGGATTTGGTTTGAACTTCAAGAAAAATTCAATGTTGTTGGTATCAAATCCGATTTGATAGGAACCTTCAGCACCATCGAATGAAGCTGGTGTCACAATGATGAGACATTCACACATGTGGCTGGAAGAAGGATAGATGTGTGAGCAAACAGTGAGCTTGAGCTCAATCTTGTCCTTATACGATAGATTTTCCCGGCATGTTTTTTTTGAATGCTGGTTCTTCGTCTTTAAAAAAAATGTCCTCAGGTTCAGTATCTTCAGATTCAAGTTTGGTATCTTCAGGTTCGATATCTAAATCAATGCTGCCACTTTCAATGTCTTTGGTTTTGATTTCTTCAGTTTGCAGTCGGCCTTTTTCTTTGATCACCTCAGGTTTGGGAATGCTGCGAAGAAAAAAATCTGCAATAAAATGGATTTATGTTAGTAGGGACAAGGTTTTGCAACTTCAATCTGTTTAGAACACAGTACTATTCTCACTGCGGGGTTTGCACTTTATGACCTGTCCTCTCAGGTAAAGACTGGCAAAGTTATGGTAATTGCTATGGAAATGTTCCACTGAGCATGCTTTTGCAAACTCAGGAGAGAGAGTGCAGTAGGAATTGATTTCGCTTGCTTTTGTATGGCCTGGATTAGCCAAACCCTTTTCAAAGAGTCTGGCTAATTCTACTTTTGTTTGTTTCCCCACTGGGGCATGATTGTTTTGAGCACTTATGTTCTGTTGAATTATGACACCAAAAGTCTGTTGTTGGTCAACAAATATGGCAACGAAAACACAATCAAACAATCACTGCGGATCACTACAGATTGCTGTGATCACAGCAATTGCTACCGACAATTTTGCAGACCTGTGAATTAAATCAACATATTACTTCCTTAACAAAAGTTGCCATCAGTTTACCATGGTGAATAATTTTGCACACCCTTTTTTTGGTACCAATACCATAATGTACAAGGTAGTACTCGTACTCGTATCAGTACCAGAGAGGATAGCAAAATTTAACTTTGTAATCTCATCTTTGCCATTGGTCAGATTTGTGCACGCACACTGTCCCTTAATTTTCACACAATTGAAAGAATACTGGTACGAACTGGTAACTGTAAATTATTTCATATTCTTGTACTTCTTTGTACTAGTGAAGGAAATAATCTAACCCACTTCCTAGAACAAATTTCTTCTTCTGTCCATTGGGTCATGAAGGTTAGGCTGGATTGAGGTACTGAATACTTCATAATAATTAAAAACTGGGCAATTGTTACCCAACAAAAATTCTCATTTGACAGAGTACTAGTAAATAGAAGATGTCAGACAAAAAATAATATGAACCAATCATATTCACCAAAAATATCTGCTAATGGCTGATTGTTGAGTCCCAAGGAGGTACCCAACAAAAATGGTTTCAGGACCGTACCGTACAAGTACATTAGTCGAGGGCACCAATGACACCAGGTTCTTAAGCAAATGCAGGTACAAACCACACCTAGTTTTTAATTGTTCATCCAAGAAACAAATTGGAGTATGCAAAAGGGACACCACCCAGTTGTTAAGGAGCCAACAAACCCTGACAGTAGTCTGTTGGCCAGCCTGTCCTTGTGATGGGATTACCCAGTGCCTGTTTAGAAAACAGCGTTTGGTGCGTCCTAAACCATCTCTGGTAGCAAGCAAAGTTTTTTTTGTGACAAGTACCGAACCAATGTAGAAGCCACCGTAGAAGCCAAATCAACTCGCCCACTCCCCAACTTGCCCTACTTGCACTACTTATCATAGCCCAACGTAGACACTACCCAATGTAGACACTGCAACCAACGTAGATCTGCAACCCAATGTGACTCACCAAACAAAAAATTGAGAATGGTGACTTGAACCCTATGTAGACTCGTTAAATGATGACAACCCAACGTAGACTCGCCATATTGCTGCCAAACAATAATAATATGATTGCAACCCAACAGAACCCAACAGGATCTTGCCATATCGCCAGATGCTCTGCAACCCAACCAAATCTCCAAACAAATCAATACAATGCAAAAGAATTGCCACTTGGGCAACTGAGGACTGCAAAAGCCATTCATTTGCCTATCAAATTGCCACTCACTGTAATCCAAATGAATTTCCACTCACTGCAACATTGCCACTCGACAAATGCATCCCATTTGGATTGCCACTTGCCAACTGCAACCCAATCGAATTGCCACTTGCCAACAAACCAACCAAACAACCCAATCAAATCACCACTCGCCAAATGCAACCAATTGAATCAACACTCGCCAAATGCAGCCTAACCGAATCCTCACTCACCGAATGCAACCAATTGAATCGACACTCGCCAAATGCAACCCAATGGAATCACTACTTGCCAAAACAACACACCCAAAAAGTGCCTAGCACCAATGGCAACAACTAACACAAACAGCTACTATTAATCCCCAGGAACCACCGCTGTCACTGATGGTTCTCACCATCTATTGACAGTTGTGAATGATTGCGCATGCAACTAGTAGCAGCTAGTTGCATCATTACCCATAGGTCAACCGGTGCCCAACAAAGGAGTCCCTTTGAAGAGCCAGACTCAAGAACAGCGTCCCTTTGAGAGCCAGCTACATATTGTATACTGGAATTGCCATGGTGACTGTGGATAGAAGATGATTGCCATTCAGTTTCCAGAGTAGATCTAAGAAATGAAAATTGTGATGAAGACCAAAGTTATGAAGAAGGCTAGCTTGTTGCTTTTAAAGACTTCAGAAAGAATTGTCTGATGTACATTACAGTATTATTGATACGTCAACATGGTTAGTAAAACGTTGTAGACCATTAATTTTTCTTTGATTGCATCACTCAACGCAAGTTGTTTTTGCAATAGAGATCCAACAGATTCATTCCCACATTGTTGCCCTCTCTTAAGAAACCAGCGCCTAACCTATCGTGGATGATATCGTTGATGATAGTATGGTGGATGACATCGTGGATGAATTATCATTTCCATGTACATAATATGAAATGATGAGTCATCTGACATGCTGGTAATCATTTGTCATCTTTGTTGTTAATACAAAGTAGTTGTAATTAACAGTCATACCTGTTGCTGAAACCATCGTGCACATGTCAAATTTTTGTTGAACGAGCTGTTGAGACCATAGTGTACATGGTCAATTTTTTCACATAGGCGAGCTTGTAAGGAAGGTTGGTGAGTGGCGCTATCTTAAGAAGGATTCCTGCAGCCAGCAGAGGATTCCTGCAACCAGCAAAACTATTCCCGTAGACTTCAGAATTCCTGCAGAACTGTGTCACGTCTGGGGGGAAAAACAAATTCCCGCAAGTCCAACTTTTTTTCCCGCAGACTCAACTAATGAAAGTTGGACTTGCGGAAATTTGATAGCTTCCCACAGACTGAGTTGGGTCTGCGGGAATCAGACACAAGCGCACCGGATTCCCGCAACCTCAATCAGAATGAGCGATTTCACTATTAACGAAACAAAAAATGTGCCATGCCTGATACAGTATGAATACAAACTTTGATAGGAGAGTTTTTCTGCCATATTATTTTTCTCCCCACGGTTTTCAAAAAATAGTTGCCTTTTCCAAAGCCTGATCTTGCGAATGAGTGGGATTCAATTGTACCAATTCTTCCAAAATAGTGAGTTAATAATAAATGTAATGCGGTCACCCGTTATTCCGAGCTCCCCTTGCTTCTCTGTTTCATATGCCTCTAATTGAAGGTCATGTAGTAAGACAATGTGTATGTATGTATGTATTTATGTATGTGTTGAAATTGAACTAAAACTAAGATCGTGAGCAAGCTCTGTAAACTACTCCGAGAGAGTTGTGTAACGTTGAGCTTGTCTTTAATTTGCTAAGTGTTGGATTGGTGTTGAACTGAATCCAACATTCTTTGCACATAGAGGAATTAAGATATGTGTATCATCCAGACTTCAACATTGAAGGTAGGCTGGTGTGACATTTGTTGCTGACATCAGATTTCAGATTTTTATGAATCATGGGAATTCAGTCGTATGGGGCTGAATACCACACTCCTTTTCTTCTCGTAAAAACTTCAATTGGTTGCACAGAATTTTCATGCTCACGCACAGTCAGTATGTGATGTTAGTAAATTTTGAATTGGTGTGATACGGTTTGAGGTTCCAAATGTTCATCCGTTGAACAACATGATCATCTAAGAGGAAGAAAACTGTACCATTCGTATGAATTTGGGTAATCCTGTGTGGTCCCTTGCTTCTTGCTTCTAAAGAAGCTGGAATTTGCTTTTCATTTTTCATCATACTTTGGTCTCCAACACAGTAATCATGCAACTTACCATGGCCATTTTCTTTCATAGCATTCTATCTATCTGAGCTTGGCATTTGTTTTTCACCATGGTGAGGTCTGTAATCATTGGAATGGGAAGGAACATGTCTCTGTGGAATATAAGGGAACTGTGTGTCATTCCAAAGGTTTTGTGGATGTTTGATCTAACAGCAAACTGAGCAGATTCAAAGACACTATCGACAATGTCTGTTGCGTGCTGCAGGGTCTGTGGTGGATTGGTATTGAGCTCGGTTTGCATGGCCAACTTGATGGTATTGTGTACTCTTTCAAGGACAGCTTTTGACTGTGGGTTCCAGGCAGAGTAAACCTTGGATTTGATTCCAAGATTGTCAAGGTGCATTTGGAAGTCATGGCTCATGAAGTTAGTTCACTGGTCAAAGATGCAATTTACTGGTTTTGGGTATCTGGAGCGCAGACCATTGTCAAGAGCATGGACAGCCACGAGGCCAGTCGGACTGACTTGTGGTGCTCAAATTATTTCCAGGAAGCTGGTGCACATGTCCATGATGGTGAATCCATTGAATGCAATTGTTCCATGGCCAGGGATCTTGATCTTCCAAGGGCCAATTCCATCAATTGCAATGGTGTCCCAGGGAACATACCGGTGTTCCTTGGTTGGAAGTTGGTCATGGCTATGGTGGCTGTTCTTGCACCTTTGGCAGACATCACAAGTTTTGCTTAAGGCATTGATTTGGTCTTTCAGGTTTGGTGCGTATAAAAATTGGTTGATGATTCAATAAAATCTTTCAGCGCCAGCATGGCCAAAAACATGGTGGTAATATTTGATAGAGGCTTGTACTCGATTCGGAGGGAGTACAATTTTCTTTTGACCGTTAGATTCAACAATTCGCAAACCGGTACCATTGAAATTCTTGGTTGTATACCTTGAGTTGGTAGAGATATCTACATTGGCAGCTTGGCCGGCAGTCAGTTGAGTGAAGGCTAAGGGGTACATGGGAATGTCTTCTGGGTAGTTGAGGAACAGGCCGGAAAGGGAGAATGTGTCTATTATATTGGTCTTGGTGTCCGTTGGAGTTGCAATTTCCAAATCCGGTGGAGTTGGGGATTCCTTCTTTTCCTCCGGGAATTACTGAATAGGGAGCCTCGAGAGAGTATCGGCAATCACATTGTCCTTGCCTTTGATGTATTTGAATACATGGGAAAATTCTTCGAGAAGCATTTGCCACGTCATAATTTGGTGACTTGTGAGGTTTTATTGGGTCAAGTTGATGTGGTCAGTCCACATAATGATTTCTGCACCCCAAATGATTGGTCTGAATTCTTTGAAACTTTCAACAATACAAAGCATCTTTTTGTCAACCCTTGGGTATTTCGGTTGAGCCGTGTTGAATTTTCTGGAGAAGCAGAGGAGAATTTGGCCATCTTGGATAACGGCAGCTCTGAGTTGATAATCAGAAGCATTGGTGTAGATGTGGAAGGGTTTGTTTGGACAAGGGAAGGCAAGCAGGATGTCTTGCGCAATAAGGGCTTTGGCTTTATTGAAGGCGTTGATCAGCTCTGGTGTTGGGTGAAGTTTTCCTTTGGATCTGCCAGAGAGGGCTGTGAGAGGAGCAAGAACTTCAGCGCGTTTTGAGTAGAAGTTCCAGTAGAAGTTGATAATCCCAACAGAGGATCGAAGTTGGGTAATTGTTGAGGGAAAAGCAGTTTCAATCTGGGGTCTATCTTGTTTGGATTGGCTCTGATTCCATCTCTGGAAATGATGTGGCCAAGCCATGGCGTTTGTGATTGGAACCAATGGCATTTGGAGATTTTGACTGCAAAGCTGTGGGCTTTGAGCAAGGAAAGAACAGAAGAAACAGATTTGCAGTGAAATTCAAGGGTGTCAGAGAAGATTCCAATATCATCAATGCATACTTCAATCTCTTTCAGATGGAGAAGCATCTGTTCCATACAGCTTTGGGCCCAGCTTGGAGAGTCGAGGACGCCCATTGGCAATTGGAGAAGCCAGAATTTTCCAAACGCTGTAACAAGGACACAGAGCCAAGTGGAGGCTTCGTCAATCTTGAAGGTGTGGAATTGCATGCTGACGCCAATAAGTATGTCATATTTGAACCCTCTTCTTCTGTGGAAGATCTCTTGGATCTTTGGTAGTGGGTAGTGGACTTTCTTAGTGACCTTGTTGAGCTCCCGAAAGTCACTAATGAGCCTACAAGAGCAATCCGGTTTGGGGACTACAAACATTGGTATTCCCCACTCAGTTACATATCATCTTTCAAGAATGCCAAGCTTGATTTGTCAATCTATTTCCTTTTTCACCACTTCCTGTTGGTTGAGTGGAATTGGATACGGTTGTTTGATGTGGTATGGCCTTGCATCTTGCTGGAGATCAATGTGGAACTCTTGATTAGGGAAAATGCCTAATTTCTTGTCATTCTGGCCTTCAAAAAGTTCTTCATTTTCAAGGAGAATCTTCTGCAAGCAAGATTTCTCATGGTCCAAGAGGCGTTCTTGTTCAAACACTACTAGCTTGTACATGCCGGTCTTTTCATACTTGGAGGTGCCATCGGCATATGCTTGTTAAGCAGATTGGTTGGAATAGCTTTCAGCAACAGAGTGAGGCTCTGCTGACATGACCTTGTGGAGCATCAATTTGTTAGCAAAGTAATCTCTTGGATGGAAGTGCAGGATCTTCTCATACCACTCTATGGTGAAAGCTTCGAAGTCCATCTTCACTCCAAGATCTCTCATGGTTCTTTGGCCAATGAGGAGGTGATAGTTGATCTTCTGGGTGAGAACAAAACACTTGATCTTCAGCACTCTCAAGGAGTAGGATAGCTCTGGAAACATGATATTCTCCAGGATCACATAGTGATTACAAGTGGCTCTACCATTGGTTGTCTGTATTTGAATTGATTGAGCAAGAGAATGTTTGGTGACGCCGGAAGGGATAGAAGATTCAACAATTAGGTTGTCTGTGGATCCAGAATGGGTGTTCAGATAGTATTTCCCAGATGTGCCATTGATGGAATTTCAGACACTGACTGTGGTTGGAGGAAGATCAATGTCCTTGTCAGTGGTGTCCGTGTCGTTGCTAGGAGCAACATTCCCATTGTTGTTGAAGGAATCTGAGGTTTATGCGTCAGGGAATCTTTGGATGTCAGTGTTGTAATACTCAGGGTCTATGTCAATGTCCACATGGAAGAGGTCTACCCAAGGTTCTGGTGGAGGTGGTATTTCTTCTGGTTCATTGATGAAAACACACATGTGTTGCTCTGGTTCATGTGAGTTGTTGGTACCATCGGAGGATGAATTTCCTGACTGATTGCTATTGTTGCTGTTGAAGTTGCAATCATTGACATGCGCGTCATTGTTGTTGTTGTTGTTGTTGTTATTATTCATGTTAGGTCGGTTTGGATTGTTGGCATTGAGATAGCACTGTCCACAAGTGTGGTTTGCACCCAGGTGGATAGGGCAAGGTGAGCTCTCAGCTACTCTCGTGGAGGGGTTGTTGTTGCCTTGGCTGCTGTTGGAGCCTTGCTTTTGGTTTTGGGCATTGTTGTTGTTCTTGTTGTTTGATCAATTGTTGTTTTGATTGTTCTGATTGTTCCGATTGCAGTGGTTACTGTTGTTGCGGTTGTTGTTGCTATTGTTGTTGCTGTTATTCCTGTTCTGGGAGGAATTGTCTTGATTGTTTTTCTTACTTTTCTTGTTTTCTTTGTTTTGGTATCTCTCCATCCTTGTTACAATTTGTGTGCGGTTGTCTTCATAGGGAGAGTGGTGTTCTATAAGAGTCCTTCCATTCGATCGACAAGGATTTGAAGATCAAACTCTTGAAGTCTTCATCGTTGATAGCTACATCTTCTGGTGGATGCCCTGGAAGCAGTCAGAGAATCACATGGTTGTGGAAGGTAACCATGGAGACAAACTGGTGTACAGTCATGTTGATGGTCTTCTTGATGTTGTTAAGGAATCTTTTGTGGCATCTGTATGCATCTGCTGTATGCATCTGTATTGTTGATGAATTTGTAGGTGATGAAGGCATCGATAGTAGTCAGAAAGTTTTCAACAGCCCAGTTTGGTATGTACCAGTTCCTATTGGCATAGTCTCTGAGGATATCAGCAAATTTTTCATATTGCTTTGGTCCTGTTGTTAAGGAAAGGGTTTTCGTTGCATGCGAGAATTCATTAATAGTAAAAAGGACTTGGAAAAGGGAAGCTCCGGCAGTAATGAGAGGTACTTTAACCTTGACAGTCTCAGAGACTCCATTGGTGGTACTTGTGTGCTTGAACTCTATCTTTTCAAGGGACTCGTGGACAAAGTCAAACTTGAAAGGGATAACAGAGTAGCTTGTCATTGCTGGACATTCTATAGTAGGAGCAGTCAGTTGCTTGTTAGTAGTTGTTACTCGAGTGAAGGATAGGTTGAAGCAGTTATTTGACTGTTTAAACAGTGATGTATGCCTCTAATTGAAGGTAATGTAGTAAGACAATGTGTATGTATGTATGTATGTATGTGTTGAAATTGAACTAAAACTAAGATTGTGAGCAAGCTCTGTAAACTACTCTGAGAGAGTTGTGTGACGTTGAGCTTGTCTTTAATTTGCTAAGTGTTGGATTGGTGTTGAACCGAATCCAACGTTCTTTGTACATAGAGGAATTAAGATATGTGTATCATCCAGACTTCAATATCGAAAGCTGGCTGGTGTGGCATTTGTTGCTGACATCAGATTTCAGATTTTTATGAA
>CM074789.1:9027783-9271953 GCA_037355745.1 Pseudo-nitzschia multiseries
ACCGCGAAAGAAGTAATGAGCTTAATCACGGGCGACGTAGAAACAAGCTAACCCATTTTATATCATTTGAAACTGGGTTTGATGTCTTATGTGCAAAAAACGGCCACTGGTACTCACCTACTTAATGGATGCAACAATATAAAACAACGTGAGAGCAAGACTAAACAGCCAAAAAGGGCATTTCGACGAGGTAGAAGGTTGGAGATTGGGAAGAATGCTTAAAGTATGTAACAGAGGAAGTATTGCCTTTCTCGGAGGAAGGCGACACTGGTTGCGTTGACCACGTGTGGGCTATGGGTATCATTATGGCATATGTATTATGCGGTTATCCGGCATTGAAATCAACGGATGACATAAAGTGCTACAACAACTTGGGTATTGGACAACCAGTACAAACTGGAGAACGAGAGAGGCTCGAACTGAATGGTCATACTTTCCCACCAAAGCAATGGTTTAAACTGACGCCGGAAGCCAGAAAACTCATAAAGGAATGCATACATTATCACCCAGGTAACCGTCCCTGTCTGTCAAGCATTGGGTTCAACGAGTGGTGCACAACAACTGAAGAGGCAATCATTGAAAAGTACCGTAGAATGTACATCGAACAAAGCGATGACGTAAAGGAACTAAAGAAAGAACCCGAGAACAACGAGATTAAAGACAATTGGAATTCATTTATGAAGAGAGCGACAAAACAATCTAAGAGTAAAAAACGCAAACTCAAACAATTTCAAAACAAACAGAAAATGGACAAAGAGGATGGAAACGAGAGAAGCATTGTGCAATGGCTCCATCTTTACGAAAAACGTTGGAAATCACCTGAAGATTTGGAGGAGTACAACAACTATCCCGTCCCGCATGGTGCATGGGGACGTGTGAAATAGTACTAATAAGCTTCATGGCCCAACCTAATCCTACCTATGAATACACATTTGTTGTTCGTAACCATTAAAAAAAACCTATTTGCATTTATTTTTTAACCGAATTGACAGTCGGAGTGACCTTCGAATTGTTTTTGTCGGAACATTAGGTACTGCTGCAACATTCCTTTTACGTTTCTTTACACATTCTGCAGTATGCTCCTTTCGCTTTGATGATGTACTACACTCAACGTTCAACAAAGTTGTACGTGATTTAGTGTCATTCAAATTATGCCCGGGTGTGATCTTTGGTGCTCCCGTTGAATCGTCTTTTGGATTATCCTCCTCATTAAAAGTTTTCTCGTCCTTTGACACAGTGTCTACCAGATACCTATTATCCACCGTTATATCCGATGTGTCTGGAGATTGGGACTCTGTTGACATCGACTCTGGCGTGGTCGTCTTGGAACCTATTGACATCGATTCTGTCGTAGTCATCTTTGAACCTGTTGGCTTTGTTACTGTAGGACACGTCCCGTGCGGGATAGTCTTGGAATCTGTTGGCTCTGTTTCTGTTGGATGTTCCAAATTCTGTCCACCTTCATTTTTCTGAAATGAATGAACTGGTTTCCGATTTTCCAACACACCCACTTTGGTGATTCTGGACTTGGATTTCTTCGCAGAGTTAGTCGTAGATGATTTTGTTTTGTAGGACGTTGAAACTTTAGTTCCCGACTTCCCTTCAGTATCCTCCGTTGTGTGTTTTTCTGTGTTTTTGGTCCATACGTCTATCAAGTCGGAACTATCACCGCCATAATCGTGTGTTAACACATCAGTAATCTTCCCCTCTACACCCTCTATACCTAGTTCGTTATACTTCTGCCTGAGTACCTTTATGAAATTTGCATACTCTTTTCGGAATTCGACCGGGCACATAGCAGAAACAAATGAACAGAATTCATTTCTGATTGCAGCTGCAGATAGAACCGCTGATGTTTCATCATGTTCTTCGTCAAGTTCGTATAAGAGTTTACTGCCATGTTGTGATATCCAGCACACGTAGAAGCAGACAAACACTCCGCAGTTGATTGAGTCTTTTTGTGTTGGAAAAGAGGAAAAACACATCTCAAGATACGGATTCTTTTGTATTACTGGATTGGTTTGGTCGGTATCGGTAGAGAAGAAATCGGATAAAAGCAGTACTTCCTTCTCCGAAGGAAAAATGCTCTTGGGAACCATGGGATCTAATTGGATAGCCGAATATTGTCCATTGGATCCACGGAACACAAGATTCACTGCCCAGTGTGATCCACCCGAATTAATAGGGATAATGAACAATCTTCTTTTGGGGGTGATGGTGAAGTCAAAATTAATTGATTTCCTATATTCTTCGTTGTCACTTGATAAATACTGGTAGAACATTGGGTAAAATATATGTACCGTCGGGGATGCAGACATAGACATCAGGAAGCACCAAAGCGAAATAGTGTAGTCGCTCAACCATGCAGCAGCCATATCTCCAGGTGCCGACAAATGTAAAGACCGATAATCTTCAACAAAAGATTCATAGCTATCCCACGACGTTTTTGGCACACCAGTAGCAAAAGATCTGTCGTATAGTGCTAGGTAATTTCTTGCCCTATCTTCCTTGAATATATCAACAAACATTGGCCATGACTTTCTAGCAACCTTTTCAATCACAAGCTGAGATATAGGTAGACCCAAAAACCTGGAGGAAAAACTCCGGGTTTTGTTGAGTTTGTTCGCATGTTTCTGCCTATGAAGATAAACACCGAAGCAGTGAGCAAGTTCTCTATCAATCAAAACAGGATCCAACCCTTGGTTTTCAGAGAATTCGTCATGACACTTATTGAAAAATGATAAAATTGCAGACAGGCCTGCTAGGTCACACTGAAAATATATCCGCATCAGTGTCCTTTCATCTGGTTGCGGAAGATATAGTTCTTCAGAGTAACCACCGGAAGAGTAACATATTGAATAACAGTTCAAACCAGTTTCAGATGAAGAATGGTAGGCAATGTCAACATTGCTTTTTGAGGCATGTCCTATCACAAGCGACATTAAAATCTTTTCAGCTTTTGGTAGTGTGATTTCAAGCCTTTGATCACCCTTGATGGAGGTACCTAACCGTAGAACGCATTTGTCAACAACCGCCAATCCTTGTTTATACTCATGAAGGTCAACATTGTTGTAAAAAGTCCGGCTATCAATTTCAAATCGTGGTTTCTCTATCTCGTCTGTTGCACTTCGGACGTATTCTGACTGAATTATAGTAACACTGAACCCATTTATTTCTGTAGTTACGTCCACAAGACAATTACTGCCAAGACGTGATTCGATATAAGAAGGTCGAATTGTTTTGGGCAAAAAGGGACCTGACCATTTATCATTCATAGATTCTTCCAAGTCTTTAAAGTAATTTTTGGAAACGTTTCCTACCATTGACATAAGACTGAAGTCCAATCTACCAACCTTGCTTCTTTCTGGTTTGGGGCGGCTCCAGTCAATCTTACAATGGTAGATAGGTATCCGTATATCAGGATTTGCTGGGTGAACAATCATGAAAACATTCTTGTCTGTTTTCCGAATTACAAACGTCGCTTGTTTCTTATCTCGGCATTGTATTGTCAAAGCTGCTGTAACGTCGCATCGATTTGTTATCTCTCCATTAGCAGGGCTACCATTACTTTGTATGTATTGGAAATGATTGGAACTACGAGTGAACGTTATAGGGCCTGTATCCATTCCTGGTTGAGGCGACGGAGGAGGACTCTCAAAATCTGTAGAGGAGTTGGAGGAGGTGGTGCTCACCTCATCTGTTTGTGAGGAGTGGCGAGATCGTTCCTCCGTGCGGTATAACTCAGCATAGGCAATTTCTCGTTCAATAGTGTGTTTTGTGTCAATAAGTTTACGCTGTTCCCAAAAGCTTTGTTTTTCCTCCACGGATGAAAATTGACCGAGACAATCAGAACAGAAAGATGCGTCAAGTTCCTCTAGCTCGGTTTTAACTTTCCGGTCTTCTTTTTCGGTGATTGGGGGTTGCGTAAAACCACGATGGCAAATAACACAAGTAGAGGATGGGCGGTGAATCATCTTACCAGTGCATCTCCGACAGAATCCATATTCGTCGGAGCAAAATTGTTCAATACGCCCATGGAAATAGGATTTGCAATCCTTATTACGGCACCTTTTTTTTTACGTCGTTAGACCATATTGTTCGGTCGCCAAAATAACAGCGAGACCCACTGGCACATAGCAAAGCACCTTTTTGGCAGTTATTGAAATCAGAATTGGATGCTTTGCAGTATTGACTGATATGGACAGATGGATTCTTCAGTTTGGATCCCAAGATGTCTTCTCTGACTGTAGAAGGATTATCAGTTATGATGAACTTGCCCCTTTTTACATTGGATTCTGAACGATGAACGACATCAGAAAACTTATCTTGGGAGAAGGCATCACTCAGTAACTCCCTAAGACAAAATTTGCTCATATTCGATCGGTAGCGGATATCAAGAACAAAAAGAAGTGCTCTCAGCTCTTTGGTTGTCACGAGTTTAGAGTCTGCGAGCAATGGTATTCGCTCCGATAGAGTTCTTGTGTCGATAATCGGTTGGGGATTTGTGCCTTTTTTCTTTGAGTTCCGACGGGGAAGTTTGATACTGTTCCTTTTAGTGTCAACCGTAGGACGTCTTTTGTGCTTGGGTTTGTGTGTGTCCTGCTTGTTCAAAGAGGAAGGGCCTGAGGAATCGTCTGCAAAAAGATTGTGGATAGTCGTTGGAGTAATGTATTTCTCAAGTATAATAGACAGTGACAAGGACACTTGGTAGCAAACCTTATTCACCTGACTAGGTAGTTCCTCTTCAGTATTTGTAGTCAGGGAAGAGAAAGAAAGTCTTTTCATTTCATCAAATAAACATATACTGGAATCAACTTCAGGATGACGAGTTGATAAGAGATATGTTTTACAATCCAACTTTGACCATTGACGTGTGGTTGGGTAGTTGTCCTTGTTTAGAACGTGAACAATGAGAGTCTCTGTGAACTTATTCAGTAAAAGGATATCATTCACAGTACACTTTGGATGGTAGATTGGTAATACCTTCAAACGCCTGGGATACACCGTTACTAAATTCCAAAGAAACCTCGTACCTGCAGAATCCAAATATGTGAAGACCGGAAAATAGATTATGTTCGGACAAAAGGATTTGCCCTCATCATATTCTAATACATAATTAATCTTGTAGGATGGTTTCACAATACCACAACAGATGGCGTTGTGGCAAAAGAAACGGGGTCTAACAGAATTGGGCGGAATACTCTGATGATTGAATAGATCAACAATAACATTCAGAGCGAGCGGTGTCATGATACCTTGTTGGTTGTCGAGTAATCCACGAACGGTAGTTGATAATTGGGGGGCCTCTTGAATGGAAACACTTCGATGGCCAACAAAAAGGTTTTCCAAGCTTTCCTTTATTTTGATCTTTTCTATACCGTAAGACTTGCCGAGTACAACTGAAATAGTGTGTATCATTTTCGCACAATCTTTTTTTTTTAGTGCAGGCTCGGGAACAACAACATTGGGTGCGGAAGCGAGTGATTGGGTAGGATTGGAGTCCGGTGCATTAGTGGTCAGTACAGACCTAGGGGTAGAAAGCTTCAGTGGAAATATAGGAGGGGGCAAACTATCGTCTGACTCACTATCAGAAAACACCAAGCGTGATTCAGTAGGAGGTACCAGATTTAGAGACATTGGTTTAGATGGGATTGACGGCGTTTGATTACACTCGTCAAAATCACTTCCCATTATTGCAAGAATGGCACCTTCGGTAGATTGAGACATATGGGATTCATGCGGGTCCAGTAAGGATCGCTGCGTCAAATCTTCTCCTACTGGTTGGGGTAACTTTGGTGACTCATTGTCAATAGAAGGAGTACAATTTTGGTGGGGTTTAATACCAACAAGCGATTTGGCGGCCATTTTGATATCATCTGTATTGGCAGATAAATTGACCGAAGCAACATCAGTCGATTCGGCACACATACGGATTTCATCTAACGTGAGCGAAGGAATAGAACCATCATGGGAAGGAACTGAACACAATTCATTAGATCTGGTACCCATTCGAACATCATCTAACGTTGGTAGGCTCGTTGAAACTGGTGAATTAACAGAACCATACAACCTCCGTGAGAGGGTGTGGGTTCCAGGCTTGTCTGGAGGGGGACATCCATCGCCAAGATTTGACGGTGAGTTTAAATCAGGCTTTTCGGAGAATCGAAAGTCAACGTTGAAAGAAGATAAATCAACACCAAGTAGTGTTGAGGCAAATCTGTCCGTGATACTGTTCAGTGAAAAAGTAAGACATTCTTGGTCCTGAAGTATAATACCACCACCATCCATAGAGTCACCAAAGTTACTTTCATCAAAGAAGAATCGGTCGTATTCGTTGAGCGAAGTTCTGTCGCGCGATCCATTAGACCGACTAGTGGAGTTGGTCTGGAGGGAGAAGGGTTGGAGGTCAAATGGAAAAGAATCTGGATTTGGGGAGTAACGGAGTTCTTTGCCTGAAATGCTGACATTATAAATGATGAAATCACCAGGCTTAATATCCGATAGTGGACAAAAGTTAGATGTTGCTCGGTTCGTTAATCCAGTCTGATTGGGGTTGATATTTGTTAGCTTGTCCAATGTTTTGATACCAGACCTGTCCAGATTACCGTCAACGGTGTTTTGATGATGGATATGTTCCCGGTCAATTTTGTCTGTTTCTTGAGATGATAAGGACGATTGATTTGAGCACCGGAAGTATAAACAGAGGCTCTCCTATTCCGAGGACGACGACTGGAGTTACGGAAAGTTGTTAACTCTCCTTTGGAAGTTATACGTTTTCCTTTGGAATTGGTGGAATCCAAATAGCGAGGTGCGGGCAGCATGTGTATTGGACAATAAAGGTTCTGTGTGTCAATTGTTGTTGGCAAATGCAATTCCAATAACGTAGAAGTGGAAGTGAATGGATCGGACTGCGTACGGGGCGGAATAGCCTCGTTGATGAGCTGACGTGAACATAGGGACAAACAGGACTCGTGGTAAACCAAACCTTCCACCAATCCAGGTACGGGAATAGTCAAAGGTAAAGGCCAATATGGATGTCTTTTGGCAAAGTCAAAAATGATGGGAAAACATGCGCAAATAGAAGACCTCATCTGCGTGAATTCAACATGTCGAGTGCAGGAAGTAGTGAAGTTAAGAATATTGCGGGCGGCCATAATATCTTGCTCAAACTCATGCCGGTTTCTATTCGGAAATTTGTAATTCGAACAATGATTCCATTTGAAAACAATTCGATGGGTTGTTGAGTCATCTTCACGCTTCAAAACAACAGAAACACCATCTACTCCGTAATGATTTTCAACAAACGAAGGTTGGGCTTCAGGAACATATGTAACCACATCGGCTTCTTTGCTGTTGAAATGATTTATCATTTGTCCAATGGAAGATAAAGTAGATGATTGTTGAGTAGATTTAGCGGCACATTGAATACCAACCTTCGACATAAGCTTGGAAACTGAATCATTATACAGAGAAGCAAAGGCGACATTGGTCCAGTGAGGAGGTTTTCTACGTTCATTGGAGGCTAGGAGTTGGCCAGCGACAGTTTCGGCTAAATTGGTGCGTTTGAAACCCATGCGGAGCGATCTTTTAGTTGGATCCGATGGAGAAAGTTTTCGGTAACGGAATTTGAGAGCGAAATCTTTTGCAATCAAAGATGAGGCGTTGATCATTGATTGTACAACATGGGAATTGGATTGGAAAAGAGAATGAAGCTCTTTTAAGAAAAAGAATTGCCCGGCAACAATACGGGAATTGGCTTGGTGTATATTTTCGTCAAAGCCCTCACTGTTGGCGAAAACAGTCCAAAGCTTTGGATCATACTTCAAAAGGTACAAAATGACATCGGCACAATGCTTAGTAAGAGGATTGTTGTTGAGATCGAGTAGGGCGGAATATAAACTGATAAGATTTTGAAAGAAGGAATCGCTGGATGTTGAATCGGACAAAGCAAGCATGTATCGAGTAATCGTTTGTTGAGAGGAAGCAACCCAAGTGTTGTAGGATTCGACCCCTTCACTACCACCGGATTTGTAGTTAGTAAATAAACGGTCGTGTTTGGATCTAACAGATCTTGTGAGATGCTGGAGACACAAGGACACCAAAAAGGAGATTCCAAATTGATGAAAAAAGGCTTCGAATGTAGCTACTAATGGACCTTGGTCGGTGAAAAATGTATACAAGTCAACGGGGGTGCCATGTTTCCAACAACACTGTATAACCCAAGATAATTCAGAAGTCTTTTCCGCAGGAATGATAGCCCACACAAGAGGTATTGTGTCGCCGTAACTAGTCTTGGTTACAAGAACAAAACATACACCATCATAATTATGTTCTTTGTAATGGAAGCAATCACCGACAAACACTGGAGTAGTTAATTTCCCGAAATATTTCCCAGAAGCGATTGGGGTAGCAACAAAACATCTATAAAACCGATTTTCAGTGTCAGTCTGAAGAATAACAGTTGCTTCAGGATTCTTTAAGGCAAATGCCTGCATCCAGGTTGAGTGGGTGCATGATTGTTGATTGGGTAAAGATTTGAGCATGTATTCAAAACACGCATTTCGAGATCGACGTAGCATCTTTTTAACCTGCCTCGGTTTGGAAGTGGAAGTGAGACCAGATACTAGAAACCAATTATACAGACTTTTTTGGGAAGTGTCATCGGGAGATGGGCTATTCATCATACATTCGGACATAAATTGCTGGAATGGAGGGAAATGAGTTAAATATATTTGTTCCTTTATCGAGGGTAACGTCTGATGGAGACAACAATGTTGATCGAAAGATGGGAAAAGAGTTTTGTCCAACCACCAAAAAGTAGTATCGGAATCCGTCCGGTTCTTCCGAGTCTGGAAAGGTGCATCATGGCTTGAACAGACAACTCTGATCACAAGATCGCAACACACGCACTTAAAAGAACGATTGGTACGGTGGGAGCGGTAGTTTGTTCTATGAAAGGTGGTGATCTTAAATCCCCACCGATTGAAGCAGTATGCTCCGAGAGAGTCGAGCAAATTGTCTGTGGAGGAGGAAAAAACAGGAGGCCGATTGCGGAATTGCTGTAATGACATGGGCGACCATGACTTAACGGGTTTATGATCGGAAGTCGACAAATTGATCATCGGAAACTTTGCTCAATGCAGAAAAGGATAGGTCGGGAAATAGAATGAGTAATAACCGATGTAAAATGAATGAATGATAGGATGTGAATCGGGAAAAAAGTACGGTACAAAGTACAGAAAAATAACGGAGCGACGATGAAGGGGGGGGGGGGGTGTGAGAAATATAGACTAAAAAAATTTACCGGCTAAAACAGACATTTGACCGAAATTAATGATAGCGATAAAACGTTACAAAAATAAAATACATGGGTGGAACGAATATAAGCCAGAAAAAATTACGCGTGGAAAAGGAGGAAGGGGAACCTATCACCAGGCTCAAAGGTGAGGATACTACTTTTAAAAACCGACACTGAGGTCCAGCAGAACATAAACAGCAGGTGAAATACCTACGGTCAGGCCCAGTAGCAATAATAACCAAATTTTTGACAGGGGACGAGGCCGACGCAAATTTTAAAAACCTATTCTCAGGCTCTTGCCCGGTGGATCTGCGAGAACCAATGTTTCGATTGCAAAGGAAGGAGCCATAATTACGTACCGGTATGCTGTACCGCCCCCCTCGGGCAAGAGCCTGAGAATAGGTTTTTAAAATTTGCGTCGGCCTCGTCCCCTGTCAAAAATTTGGCGATTATTGCTACTGGGCCTGACCGTAGGTATTTCACCTGCTGTTTATGTTCTGCTGGACCTCAGTGTCGGTTTGATGAGCCTCATGATAGGTTCCTCTCCTATGTAAACATAACTGTCTTTTATTGATCGTTACATCTATATTCAGGTATATTCAATTCCATACGTATGCCAATATTTTATATTCTCCGTATCTTTGTCGGTCATTTTTCTGTTTCGAAAATAACCGTCCGATCATCATTCATCCATTTATTTTTGTTTATCTTGTTTTCCTTTATCCCCCGAAATATTTACTGTCACTCAATGTACACCCGATACTTCAGGACAACAAACACTTACGAGTACGAACTCTTCCGATTCCTTTCATTACGTCTACTTTGTGTTTCAGAGCTTCTCTCTTTACCCCAACCTACCCTTTTCTCTCCGTTTGGCCATGTCTTCTTCGAAACGCAATGGCTCCAGTACGTGCTTTCTTGCTTATTATACTTGCTGTTCATTATTGATTACATTTACACTTTCTCTGATCTTGCCAGCCGACATACGATACCCTCATTTTCTCCTAAACCTCCTTTTCTGCACAGTTTGGCTCTTTGTTGACAAAAAGCGTTTGCGCCGTTCTGTTTCAGAATCCTTTTATATTCTCCGACACCGCTCCAAAGCATCACCCTCCTTCACACTTTTTGTCTCCGGTTCTTCCGGCAATGTCTACACCATACTTGCTTCTAGCAAAACTATTATCTGTTCGTGTCCTGATATCCATCCAGTATGTAAACACATATTGTTTATACTTGCCGAACTACAAATTCCTGTTTCTACAGGCCTGCAGACAATATCCCTACCGCTTCTTAAACTCCGCTTAAGTTCCTATGAGTCATCGCTTGACTATTACACTATCAACCTTTGCCTTGTCCTTATGCGGCAACGTTGCGTACACTGTCAACAATCAACGCTTCATTCTCGTCTGATTATATGTAACAATTGTTACTCTGTTTCTCATCATTCTCACAAATACCATGACTTCGATACATGTCCTCAATGTAAATCAAAATGGTCACCATATATTTCCGATTTTGTTGGTCAATATCGCAATTTTTCTTCTGTCCTCCGTAGAAATGGATTTTTACCCACCCATTATCTACCTCTACCTCACCATAGCTTTGCCACAAATGATACACCTCCATCCTCCGCTTCCTCCTCTAACGATAATCCCGCTGCAGTATCCAGCTCCAACACGCACATTATTCCCCCATCACCTTCCACCTCCACTTCCCATAACTACTGTCTTTCTGACATTATCTGAGAAGAACTTTAATAAATGCCATGAATGCTTCTATGGGATGTCGAACTTGTTCAGAATTCACCTGGGCAGATTCCTACATACTGTGGAAAAAATTCCGTATTGCATCTAAAGCCATCTGTATAATGTTTCAGTTGAAGATTGAAATCGTTGATCTCCTTTATGATGTCGTTGTTGATGACGTGGTCATCGAATCTGAAGTAGATATGTAGTCTGAGATCGGATCATCCTGGTGTTAGATACGGTTATTATGTTCTCCTTCTTGTGAATGACTTGGTTGACGAACTAGATTTAGAAATGTATGCTGAGATTGGAGCAGCCTGCTGGTGTCAGATATGTTGCAATAATAATTCTATTTTACCAATATAACAGTAATAAATTTTGAAGAATGCCTGGCCTCCGATAGCCATTGCTAATTAATGATAGTACCACACTCAAATTGAAGATAGAAAATAGACAAGAAATCTTGTCCCGAAACAGGAACATTTTTTACCTGTAGATGAAAACAGGTAAGCCATCTTGCTCCAAATACTTTTAGAACATTTTTGTGGCAAATCAGTTCTCATCTGTCTGAATCTGCCATGCACCCACGAACGCTACTAAAGGGTTATGTCCACCTCTCCTCGTTTCGCGAATAGCAATATAAGGTTCCATTAGGCGTATAACTTCATCGTACTGTTTTTCCAGAGCTGGTTCAAGAGTATTTTTGCCAAAGTAATATCCGTCCCAATGATACATGAATAGGACCAAAGATTGGATTGCGTTCACAAGCACATAATGATATTTTTTCACCCGACCTTTCATCTGAAAGACTGCAATGGCATTTTTGCGAGGGTCGTGCTTAAAAGTTCCTTTTCCAGGCTGAGATGTAATCAGTCCACACAAATCAATGTCCAGTTTTTTCATATTTGGAAAGTTGGTCATGAAAAAGTCCAAACCCGTTTCTGGAGTTACAACATCTGCATGAGTTTCCGCTATACTTTTGATCTCATCTCTAGTGAACCCTTGCACAGGTTGCTCTTCATTGTTTGCTTCTATTGCATCCGGTTCCCGTTCCATTGACCTGTACAATGCGTGAATACAATTGACAGCGTTTGGGATTTTCTGAAAACAATCATCGCTGCTCATGTTTGTTGCTGGAAAAGTTGCGTCATACATCCATGAATTACGAGACAACTTCCTGACTGCCGCTTCCTCCTCCAAATGGTGAAAACGGCTTTTGGTAAAGTTTTGATTCTCATTCCTTTCGTAGACAGAGATACCGTTTTTGGAAAAGTTGTTGTGCTTCGTAGAGTTTGGCTTATACGCGGTCTTCCGATTGTGTTTGGTAATATTTTGATACTCATTCCTTCTGTAGCCATGGATATCGTATTTGGAAAATTTGTTGTCCTTCTTAGACTTTGGCTTATACGCGGGCTTCCGATTCAAATCTTCCTCGCTTTCGTTGCTTTCTTCATCGCTGTAAATCTCAATTTCATCTTTTTTCTGCTTTGTAGTAGGACAGAACTGAAGACTAGTTTTGGCTGCTGGAGGCCGCTTCTTTGCGCTATTGATGGTTTCTTGCAAAGGTTTGATGATATCTTCTTTTACCCTCCTCGTTTCTTGGTTCATCTGTTCTATGAGAGTAGTGCATTTGCTCAGAAACATTTCCGCTTGTCCGATTTGGTCCGACATTTTTTGCTGCTTGGAAGGTGTAACGAGAATTCCTACGGGAGACCCATTTTGACTCTTTGTTGCAAGTCTAGTCAACACTTCAGCTTCAATTTTATTTGCCAATTGAGTACCCATTCGGGGGTTTGTTAGCATTTGCTGCAACTCCTCGAGTGTGTAGCTATCAAGGGCACTGCTAATGTCAGATGACGATGACATTCTGGCTTTTCACTAGATGAGAATTCTAGATTGTTGTAATCCGTGTTTGTGAGAATTCTAGATTATGATACCGCACCACACAAGCTTGTAGTTCATGAAGACGAAAGGAAAACATGTGAACTGAAACATAGCCATCCCATCGTGGCACCCACTTGTACTTCACAACATACCAAAATGTAGCGATTTGCCGACATGTTAAAGAACAGCCAGCAACAGAACCAGTATTCTGTCGTGGACATCGCAACAGCTTAGTCATCGTGGCAACCTTTTAGAGAATGAAAACAAAACAAAAACGTGTGTACTGAAACATAGCCCATCGTGTCCATCACTACTATTTCATCATATGCAGATCCCATCGCCAAGTTGCGATCGCCAAGTTGCGATCAGCCGACATGAACAGAAACGACGGAAATTGTATTCTGGTGCAGATACCACCCACCACCACCACACTACTGTACGGTACATAGTACTGGCATCGTACATGAGCGTGTAGAATTTTTCGATTTTAGGAGGATACCACCAGTACAAACAGTATGGTAACATATGTACGTGTACTAGTTCAAGTAATGTAACTGCGTACCGCTACGGTATGTTTCACATGAACTAGATACCACCAATGTGTACCAGTACGTACCGGGTTCGTTTTCAACTGACCATAACAGATAAAAAATTTATGTGTACAGCATGATGGCGGGCCAGACTTTGGTGTAGCATACTAGTAGCCGCCTTACGAAAGTTCATGCAACTTGGTGTGGTTTTTGTCTTTCACTCCGACTTCTGCGCCCGCCCACCCACCACAGAAGAGATGCACTGCGTTATCACTCCGACTTTTGCGCCCCCCACAGAATAGATGCACTACGTTATGATGGCATTTCTCTTCCCTTTTCCGTACCATTCCCTTCTTACGAAATTTGATGCAACTTAGTTTGTTTTTTGTTATTCAAGATGATGCTCTATGGTATTAGTAGTACTAGTAGTAGTGTAACTTGTAAAACCAAAATTATAGTTTTCAAGAGTGGCCCGAGGTTACCTATCCTCCTAGTACTAGTATGATAACACTGCTGTGGGTCTATGATACTAGTAATGGTATAGCCCACATTTTTTCTTAGTATGTCATACCACCAATTTCATTTTTGTACCCAAAAAAAACCCACGCAGCAAGAACAACAAGGGCCTAGTAATACGCTGGTAAACTTAAGCTTTCAAACATAGATATCCATCTATTATCACATTTTTTCTTCATCAAATCTCATACTTTTCAAATATACTAGGTAAACGTAGTAGCACCACTATGATAAAACTGCTGTGGGTCTATAATAAGACGGCATAGTCCTGCCTTTACTCTTCTTATGTAGCGCTAATGATATACATGTAAAGAAGAACAAATTTCCCCCCACACAGCCAGGGCATATGTAATCCTAGGTTATCAAACACAGGTACTATGATTAGTAACTGAACAAGGGATGATGATATCAACAACAACAACAACAACGCCAAGAAGAACAAGAACAAGAACTACTTCTTCAAGAACGACAACAATTACGCCGACAACAATTGCATCAGCACCAACAACGAGGATTACAGTAACAATGACTCCAACACTAGGCCTGACTACTACTAGTCTATGTTTCACTACTAGCCTACTAGGCCTGACTACTCTATGCTGGACTACTAGCCTATGCCGGTCTAGTAGCCTAGTATTCCATCCTAGACTAGTTCAGCCTAGTAGACTAGTCAGTCAGGCCTAGGTCCACAATAGTATTCTGGACTATTTAAGGCTTGACTAACTTAGTACTACCTATGCTTCATTAATTGCATATTAGTAGTAGTACGCTGGTGGACTGGTGTACTAGCTTACTAGTACTAGTCTGCTGGACTACTTCTACTAGTACTACTAGTACTACTAGTAGTAGTAGTAGTAGTAGTAGTAGCCTCAAGGCTACTCACTATTACTACTAGTCCCACCTCCTATTACTAGTACTTATGCGTGAAAAGTTTGATTCAGTTCAAGACTTTCTTTGGTCAGTGTTGTCTAATTTACAACCAGAAAACAAGATTTGTAGTAGTGTTGTTCACAGATGTTGTTCCCAGATCTTGTTGTTCTTGTTATCTGTTGTTTGTTTATTATCAAATAGGCTGGATTACTAGTCTATGGTGAACAAGCATAGTAGTACTAGTAGTCTGGATTTATTATACTACTACTAGTACTATGTACTCCAACAAGCCTAGCACTACTAGGCTAGGCGAGCCTATGTGGACATAGTACTAGTACTAGTACTAGTAGGAGTGTACTACCCTGAAGAAGCCTAGGCATGACTAGCTTAGTCTCGTCTACCTTAGGCGGGACTAGCCTAAGCTTTAGTACTAGTAGCCCAGGCTGGAACAGCCTAGTACTAGGCTGGACTAGCCTAGGCTGGACTAGTACTAGTACTAGCATACGACATACGCTGGCTTACTACTACTGCCTACTCAAGCGTACGGTACTAGTATGCTGGACGAGCCTACTTTTACGTTAGTCGACTGCTGTAATTCATATGATTGGTTGACGCCGTAACACAAACTTAACTGGTGTTGTCATGTCACTGGACTTAGCCTAGTGTACTACTAGTACGATGTACTCCAAGCTTACTAGTACTAGTAGTATATGACGTAGGCTATGCGAGTCTAGTTGTAGTAGTACGTATTAGTAGTAGTAGTAGCGTACTACGCTGGAGAAGCCTTGGCAGGACTAGCTTAGTCTCGTCTACCTTATGCTGGACTAGCCTAAGCTGGACTAGCCCAGGCTGTACTAGCCTACCGTACGGTAGGCTGGGCTGTACTAGCCTAGGCTGGAATAGACTATCCTAGGCTGGAATAGACTATCCTAGGCTGGAATAGACTATCCTAGGCTGGAATAGACTATCCTAGGCTGGAATAGACTATCCTAGGCTGGAATAGCCTAGGCTGGACTACCATACGAGTTACCCTGAGCATACTACTAAACAAGCGTACTATGCTGGACGAGCCTACTTCCACGTTACGGTACGCTAGTCGTCTGCTGTAATTGAAACGTGTGGTTGCCGTCGGAACAGAAACGTCACTGTTATCATGACAGTTTGATTTCTGTCGGTGATTGCAACATGTACGGTAACTTCAATCGTGATTTATTTGGTTTCTAATGATGTGGCTATCGCTACAAACTATGGCGGTACATTTTGTCACCGCGTTTCACTGTGTACTCGTACTCATGTGTGATTTTTTTTTGTCGTTTTCGCATGCAAAAAATACTGTTTCCCTTCATAATCTTACCCCGACTTATCAAAAGCAGAGTTGCTTTACCGTACTTGTACGATTGGCACTCCGTCCGAGCACGTAGAATCCCTCTGAAGTGCTAGTAATAGCATTAGGCCGGCTGATTCAGGTTTGAGATATTTTAGTGCGAAGTAACTGCCTTGTACTGCAAGACAATAGAGTGCATCGGAGAACTGATTAGTCGCTGGAAAGATTCTTGTTCGGCTTAGCTACCCAAACATATACATCTTGAAAGCACAAAATCTGCATCCCTTGCATATCTATATCATCAGGAACAAGATCCAGTTTTTCGTTACATAGGAGTATAAGATTGCTGCAAATCAACGGCAGCAGCATCAACGATCATCAGAACAACGTATCATCAATAGCGGGAGTGAAACGGTCAACAACGTGAGATAAATAAACAATGATTATGCTGTGCCAACCCAATTTCAGATGATGTATTTTCTAACTTTGGCATTTGTTCTTACTATTTCAGGAACCACAACGGGGTGAACTGACGATAGAATCAACAACAACAACAACAACCACCAGTCAACGGTCCCACAGCAACGAATTGTCAGCACAACCGAATCAACCGTAACAATAATTGTTAGAACAACAACAACGATTGTTGGAACACTGGATTGGAAATACAGATTCGAACAACAAACAAGGAATCAGAACAGCGGATCGGAACAACGAATACTGATTCTGTAGGTTGGCGTGTAAATTATATTATTCTGTTATTATTTACTCTGTACATCGATAGATTCTCACCAAATTTTGTTCAATTATTATCTATTTTTATAGGATACTACAAAATCTAGCGGTGACAGATAGCAACGATAAGCAACAACAACAGCAATAGCGGCGAAAAAGAGCAGCAACTACCAGAGGACGCCAGTACTCCTCATCCACCAGCACTCATCTTCCAACTTGAACACAGATTTGTGTACGTACTCTCCGCGGCACTTCTATACAGCAACAGCAACTGGCAGC
Source organism: Pseudo-nitzschia multiseries (assembly GCA_037355745.1). NCBI lineage: Eukaryota > Bacillariophyta > Bacillariophyceae > Bacillariales > Bacillariaceae > Pseudo-nitzschia > Pseudo-nitzschia multiseries. Next base: position 9,044,965 of record CM074789.1, read on the forward strand.
ATTTACAAGATCTCGGCAAATAACGGCAACGTATTGTTGGCGTTGCTCCTCCTCAAAAAGGCGCTCCTCCCGTTACAACAAGACAAGTACTCCACCACCAAACAGCCCTACTCCTCCAACGGCGCTCCTTGTTATCTTCCTACAACAGCAATTCGTCTCCTGCTACGACGGTGCTGCGTCTCCTCCTACACCCTTGCTCCTCTCCTCCAACCGCAAATTGTCCCATACTCCAACGTCGATTTGTATTTCCTCCAACCGCGCTCGTAGTCCGCAACAACAACAAGAGGATTGAAAAGAATACGAATAATAATGGTGGAAGGAATAGCCAGAAAACAAAGAGAAAATAGGCTACGGCAACATACAATGAAACAGAAAATGTCATCAAATTTTCTAAAGAATGTACCTCCAAAGTCGAATAGCCACGCAATTGAAGGAAGAGCTAGAAAACAAAGAGAAAGGAGGCAATCGCAACTTAGAATGAAACACAAAATGTCATCAAATTTTCTAAAGAATGCACCAACAAAGTCGAATAACCACGCAACTTACAACCACTTGTCTACGATCAAACCCAAGAAGAAGAGGCGTCGAAGTAGATCTAGAAATCTGAAACATGTCAATCAAATATCATTGAAAGCAGTAACCAAGGATTGGTTTAAAGGTAAATTCATGGAAACTAGTTGGGGTGAACAAATTGTCGGAACGAAGGAATATACATCGACAGAGGCTGTGTCTATTGATTGTTTTGATATATTGGATAGTACGGATGAGAAGCATATTATAGCGGTTGATGAATCAGAACCATCGTTGCGAATCTTTGCAAAAGTGTCGAGAGACAAAGCGAAACAACACTTGGCTCGATCCTCCAGGATCGAAACTACAAGACGATTTTCGAAAGAAATTGTTCAAGCTAAACCCGAAGTTGTAAGAGGATCAAAATGTACTAGTATAAATGACGGGTATGCTGTTCTTGGTATTCGACCAAATCGCAACAACAGTAAGAATGGTGTGTATGTTTTCGAAAAAAATGTGGAGCAACACACAATAGATGAGCTGGAAAGGGAAGCGGCGCACATTGTGGAGCAAATGCAGGAAAGTTTACGTCGTCCTTTCGCTAAATTTTTGTACCGTGAATCGACCGTGATGACAAAGGTTGTTCAGCAAACAACAATCACTTCTATTGGCGATCACGCTACTGCATTCTCTATAGGAAAGGATTATCATTCCAAATGCCATGTCGATGAGGACTATTACTACACTCATTTGACAGTAATTGGTCCGGAGCATGTAAGTCGTGACGAAGTCATTTATTACTTTGTCTTCCCAATGTACCATATCAAAGTTCCATTGAAATCAGGGGATACATTGCTTTTTAACCCGTTGGTATTGCATAGCTGTTCAAATCCTAAATACGAAGGATGTTATATTATGAGCGCCTATGTATCGCGCAAAACTGTACTAAGAGCTAATATATTATAAATGTTAATTCAGGCTAGTGGTGGTTTTCGGAACCTATTATCAGGTCCATTTTTGTCAGACGTGGTTACCGATTTCGTTGTAGGCTAGACTCGGGTCCAGCCAACGGTAGACCAGATGAAGCTATTTCAGCCTAGGGTAGACCGGATATTCCAGCGTAGACCTGCCAGGTCTAGTCCAGCCTAGTATGGTACACCAGACGAAGCTATTTCAGCCTAGGGTAGACCGGATAGTCCAGCGTAGACCTGCCGGGTCTAGTCCAGCCTAGTATGGTACACCAGATGAAGCTAGTTCAGCCTAGGGTAGACCGGATAGTCCAGCGTAGACCTGCCGGGTCTAGTCCAGCCTAGTATGGTACACCAGACGAAGCTAGTTCAGCCTAGGGTAGACCGGATAGTCCAGCGTAGACCTGCTGGGTCTAGTCCAGCCTAGTATGGTACACCAGATGAAGCTAGTTCAGCCTAGGGTAGACCGGATAGTCCAGCGTAGACCTGCCGGGTCTAGTCCAGCCTACGGTAAACCAGATTTAGCTAGTTCAGCCTAGGGTAGACCGGATAGTCCAGCGTAGACCTGCCGGGTCTAGTCCAGCCTAGTATGGTACACCAGATGAAGCTAGTTCAGCCTAGGGTAGACGGGATAGTCCAGCGTAGACCTGCCGGGTCTAGTCCAGCCTACGGTAAACCAGATTTAGCTAGTTCAGGATAGGGTAGACCGGCATATGGTAGTCCAGACCAGGGTAGTCCAGCGTACGCTATTCCGTTAGTCATTGTTTTCGAACCTAGTACGAGGCCCTTTGATGTCAAACGTGGCTATCGGAACCTATTATCAGGTCCATTTATGTTGGTCATTGTTTTGGAACCTATTATCAGGTCCATTTCTGTCAGACGTGGTTTGCGAATTCGTTGTATGGTTGACATGACGGTGCTAGTCCAGCCTACGGTAAACCAGATTTAGCTAGTTCAGGATAGGGTAGACCGGCATATGGTAGTCCAGACCAGGGTAGTCCAGCGTACGCTATTCCGTTAGTCATTGTTTTCGAACCTAGTACGAGGCCCTTTGATGTCAAACGTGGCTATCGGAACCTATTATCAGGTCCATTTATGTTGGTCGTTGTTTTGGAACCTATTATCAGGTCCATTTCTGTCAGACGTGGTTTGCGAATTCGTTGTATGGTTGACATGACGGTGCTAGTCCAGCCTACGGTAAACCAGATTTAGCTAGTTCAGCATAGGGTAGACCGGCATATGGTAGTCCAGACCAGGGTAGTCCAGCGTACGCTATTCCGTTAGTCATTGTTTTCGAACCTAGTACGAGGCCCTTTGATGTCAAACGTGGCTATCGGAACCTATTATCAGGTCCTTTTATGTTGGTCGTTGTTTTGGAACCTATTATCAGGTCCAGTTCTGTCAGACGTGGTTTTCTAAACCATTCACACCTAGACATGCCGGGACTAGTGCAGCATACGTTAATTCGTCTTTAGCTAGTAGTTTAGCCTATTGTCAGGTTCAATTTTGTAAGTCGTGCTATTCAGAACCTATTGTCAGGCCCAATTATGTCAGTCGTGCTATTCAGAACCTATTGTGAGGTCCAATTATGTCAGTCGTGCTATTCAGAACCTATTGTGAGGTCCAATTATGTCAGTCGTGCTATTCAGAACCTATTGTGAGGTCCATATTTTGGTGTTATTAACACACAACGGCAAAGTATGAGTGGCAATCCTATTATTTTCCTCTTTCCCTTCCGACATATTACCTACCTTAATCGCTTAATCAAATTAAATGAATGCCGGGTCGAATCATGTCATCAACAAAACCAAACAACAACAACAGCAATGTTCCCGTTCCGCGGAGCATTCTATCGCAACGAAAACAAAATAGCGAATCTACCAGTGTGTCCGGTCTTGTCTCAAACACAAAAGTCGTTGTTGTGAAGTGTCATACAAGAAGATTATCCAAGAATGTGTCTTCCAATAAGAAACCGAAAAATTCAACACAACATTACATGGATCCAGCCACGTTTGCAGAAGTAATAAAGATCCACAAAGAGGACATGGCACACTCACAAAAGCATTCCAAAAACAAAGTCTCCAACCGTAAGAATAAGGAGGCCTGGAATTCGTTTTGGAAACAAGCTGCAACACCGCAATCAGCGTTCAAGATGAAGGTATTGAAGCCAAGGTTTCAATTGGATTCTGTGGAGTACCGCGAAAGAAGTAATGAGCTTAATCACGGCGACGTAGACAACAAGCTTAACCCATTCTTATATCATTTTGAAACTGGGTTTGATGTCTTATGTGCAAAAAACGGCCACTTGGTACTCACCATACTTAATGGATGCAACAATATAAACAACGTGAGAGCAAGACTAAACAGCCAAAAAGGGCATTTCGACGAGGTAGAAGGTTTGGAGATTTGGGAAGAATGCTTAAAGTATGTAACAGAGGAAGTATTGCCTTTCTCGGAGGAAGGCGACACTGGTTGCGTTGACCACGTGTGGGCTATGGGTATCATTATGGCATATGTATTATGCGGTTATCCGGCATTGAAATCAACGGATGACATAAAGTGCTACAACAACTTGGGTATTGGACAACCAGTACAATCTGGAGAACGAGAGAGGCTCGAACTGAATGGTCATACTTTCCCACCAAAGCAATGGTTTAAACTGACGCCGGAAGCCAGAAAACACATAAAGGAATGCATACATTATCACCCAGGTAACCGTCCCTGTCTGTCAAGCATTGGGTTCAACGAGTGGTGCACAACAAGTGAAGAGGCAATCATTGAAAACTACCGTAGAATGTACATCGAACAAAGCGATGACGTAAAGGAACTAAAGAAAGAACCCGAGAACAACGAGATTAAAGACAATTGGAATTCATTTATGAAGAGAGCGACAAAACAATCTAAGAGTAAAAAACGCAAACTCAAACAATTTCAAAACAAACAGAAAATGGACAAAGAAGATGGAAACGAGAGAAGCATTGTGCAATGGCTCCATCTTTACGAAAAACGTTGGAAATCACCTGAAGATTTGGAGGAGTACAACAACTATCCCGTCCCGCATGGTGCATGGGGACGTGTGAAATAGTACTAATAAGCTTCATGGCCCAACCTAATCCTACCTATGAATACACATTTGTTGTTCGTAACCATTAAAAAAACCTATTTGCATTTATTTTTTAACCGAATTGACAGTCGGAGTGACCTTCGAATTGTTTTTGTCGGAACATTAGGTACTGCTGCAACATTCCTTTTACGTTTCTTTACACATTCTGCAGTATGCTCCTTTCGCTTTGATGATGTACTACACTCAACGTTCAACAAAGTTGTACGTGATTTAGTGTCATTCAAATTATGCCCGGGTGTGATCTTTGGTGCTCCCGTTGAATCGTCTTTTGGATTATCCTCCTCATTAAAAGTTTTCTCGTCCTTTGACACAGTGTCTACCAGATACCTATTATCCACCGTTATATCCGATGTGTCTGGAGATTGGGACTCTGTTGACATCGACTCTGGCGTGGTCGTCTTGGAACCTATTGACATCGATTCTGTCGTAGTCATCTTTGAACCTGTTGGCTTTGTTACTGTAGGACACGTCCCGTGCGGGATAGTCTTGGAATCTGTTGGCTCTGTTTCTGTTGGATGTTCCAAATTCTGTCCACCTTCATTTTTCTGAAATGAATGAACTGGTTTCCGATTTACCAACACACCCACTTTGGTGATTCTGGACTTGGATTTCTTCGCAGAGTTAGTCGTAGATGATTTTGTTTTGTAGGACGTTGAAACTTTAGTTCCCGACTTCCCTTCAGTATCCTCCGTTGTGTGTTTTTCTGTGTTTTTGGTCCATACGTCTATCAAGTCGGAACTATCACCGCCATAATCGTGTGTTAACACATCAGTAATCTTCCCCTCTACACCCTCTATACCTAGTTCGTTATACTTCTGCCTGAGTACCTTTATGAAATTTGCATACTCTTTTCGGAATTCGACCGGGCACATAGCAGAAACAAATGAACAGAATTCATTTCTGATTGCAGCTGCAGATAGAACCGCTGATGTTTCATCATGTTCTTCGTCAAGTTCGTATAAGAGTTTACTGCCATGTTGTGATATCCAGCACACGTAGAAGCAGACAAACACTCCGCAGTTGATTGAGTCTTTTTGTGTTGGAAAAGAGGAAAAACACATCTCAAGATACGGATTCTTTTGTATTACTGGATTGGTTTGGTCGGTATCGGTAGAGAAGAAATCGGATAAAAGCAGTACTTCCTTCTCCGAAGGAAAAATGCTCTTGGGAACCATGGGATCTAATTGGATAGCCGAATATTGTCCATTGGATCCACGGAACACAAGATTCACTGCCCAGTGTGATCCACCCGAATTAATAGGGATAATGAACAATCTTCTTTTGGGGGTGATGGTGAAGTCAAAATTAATTGATTTCCTATATTCTTCGTTGTCACTTGATAAATACTGGTAGAACATTGGGTAAAATATATGTACCGTCGGGGATGCAGACATAGACATCAGGAAGCACCAAAGCGAAATAGTGTAGTCGCTCAACCATGCAGCAGCCATATCTCCAGGTGCCGACAAATGTAAAGACCGATAATCTTCAACAAAAGATTCATAGCTATCCCACGACGTTTTTGGCACACCAGTAGCAAAAGATCTGTCGTATAGTGCTAGGTAATTTCTCGCCCTATCTTCCTTGAATATATCAACAAACATTGGCCATGACTTTCTAGCAACCTTTTCAATCACAAGCTGAGATATAGGTAGACCCAAAAACCTGGAGGAAAAACTCCGGGTTTTGTTGAGTTTGTTCGCATGTTTCTGCCTATGAAGATAAACACCGAAGCAGTGAGCAAGTTCTCTATCAATCAAAACAGGATCCAACCCTTGGTTTTCAGAGAATTCGTCATGACACTTATTGAAAAATGATAAAATTGCAGACAGGCCTGCTAGGTCACACTGAAAATATATCCGCATCAGTGTCCTTTCATCTGGTTGCGGAAGATATAGTTCTTCAGAGTAACCACCGGAAGAGTAACATATTGAATAACAGTTCAAACCAGTTTCAGATGAAGAATGGTAGGCAATGTCAACATTGCTTTTTGAGGCATGACCTATCACAAGCGACATTAAAATCTTTTCAGCTTTTGGTAGTGTGATTTCAAGCCTTTGATCACCCTTGATGGAGGTACCTAACCGTAGAACGCATTTGTCAACAACCGCCAATCCTTGTTTATACTCATGAAGGTCAACATTGTTGTAAAAAGTCCGGCTATCAATTTCAAATCGTGGTTTCTCTATCTCGTCTGTTGCACTTCGGACGTATTCTGACTGAATTATAGTAACACTGAACCCATTTATTTCTGTAGTTACGTCCACAAGACAATTACTGCCAAGACGTGATTCGATATAAGAAGGTCGAATTGTTTTGGGCAAAAAGGGACCTGACCATTTATCATTCATAGATTCTTCCAAGTCTTTAAAGTAATTCTTGGAAACGTTTCCTACCATTGACATAAGACTGAAGTCCAATCTACCAACCTTGCTTCTTTCTGGTTTGGGGCGGCTCCAGTCAATCTTACAATGGTAGATAGGTATCCGTATATCAGGATTTGCTGGGTGAACAATCATGAAAACATTCTTGTCTGTTTTCCGAATTACAAACGTCGCTTGTTTCTTATCTCGGCATTCTATTGTCAAAGCTGCTGTAACGTCGCATCGATTTGTTATCTCTCCATTAGCAGGGCTACCATTACTTTGTATGTATTGGAAATGATTGGAACTACGAGTGAACGTTATAGGGCCTGTATCCATTCCTGGTTGAGGCGACGGAGGAGGACTCTCAAAATCTGTAGAGGAGTTGGAGGAGGTGGTGCTCACCTCATCTGTTTGTGAGGAGTGGCGAGATCGTTCCTCCGTGCGGTATAACTCAGCATAGGCAATTTCTCGTTCAATAGTGTGTTTTGTGTCAATAAGTTTACGCTGTTCCCAAAAGCTTTGTTTTTCCTCCACGGATGAAAATTGACCGAGACAATCAGAACAGAAAGATGCGTCAAGTTCCTCTAGCTCGGTTTTAACTTTCCGGTCTTCTTTTTCGGTGATTGGGGGTTGTGTAAAACCACGATCGCAAATAACACAAGTAGAGGATGGGCGGTGAATCATCTTACCAGTGCATCTCCGACAGAATCCATATTCGTCGGAGCAAAATTGTTCAATACGCCCATGGAAATAGGATTTGCAATCCTTATTACGGCACCTTTTTTTTACGTCGTTAGACCATATTGTTCGGTCGCCAAAATAACAGCGAGACCCACTGGCACATAGCAAAGCACCTTTTTGGCAGTTATTGAAATCAGAATTGGATGCTTTGCAGTATTGACTGATATGGACAGATGGATTCTTCAGTTTGGATCCCAAGATGTCTTCTCTGACTGTAGAAGGATTATCAGTTATGATGAACTTGCCCCTTTTTACATTGGATTCTGAACGATGAACGACATCAGAAAACTTATCTTGGGAGAAGGCATCACTCAGTAACTCCCTAAGACAAAATTTGCTCATATTCGATCGGTAGCGGATATCAAGAACAAAAAGAAGTGCTCTCAGCTCTTTGGTTGTCACGAGTTTAGAGTCTGCGAGCAATGGTATTCGCTCCGATAGAGTTCTTGTGTCGATAATCGGTTGGGGATTTGTGCCTTTTTTCTTTGAGTTCCGACGGGGAAGTTTGATACTGTTCCTTTTAGTGTCAACCGTAGGACGTCTTTTGTGCTTGGGTTTGTGTGTGTCCTGCTTGTTCAAAGAGGAAGGGCCTGAGGAATCGTCTGCAAAAAGATTGTGGATAGTCGTTGGAGTAATGTATTTCTCAAGTATAATAGACAGTGACAAGGACACTTGGTAGCAAACCTTATTCACCTGACTAGGTAGTTCCTCTTCAGTATTTGTAGTCAGGGAAGAGAAAGAAAGTCTTTTCATTTCATCAAATAAACATATACTGGAATCAACTTCAGGATGACGAGTTGATAAGAGATATGTTTTACAATCCAACTTTGACCATTGACGTGTGGTTGGGTAGTTGTCCTTGTTTAGAACGTGAACAATGAGAGTCTCTGTGAACTTATTCAGTAAAAGGATATCATTCACAGTACACTTTGGATGGTAGATTGGTAATACCTTCAAACGCCTGGGATACACCGTTACTAAATTCCAAAGAAACCTCGTACCTGCAGAATCCAAATATGTGAAGACCGGAAAATAGATTATGTTCGGACAAAAGGATTTGCCCTCATCATATTCTAATACATAATTAATCTTGTAGGATGGTTTCACAATACCACAACAGATGGCGTTGTGGCAAAAGAAACGGGGTCTAACAGAATTGGGCGGAATACTCTGATGATTGAATAGATCAACAATAACATTCAGAGCGAGCGGTGTCATGATACCTTGTTGGTTGTCGAGTAATCCACGAACGGTAGTTGATAATTGGGGGGCCTCTTGAATGGAAACACTTCGATGGCCAACAAAAAGGTTTTCCAAGCTTTCCTTTATTTTGATCTTTTCTATACCGTAAGACTTGCCGAGTACAACTGAAATAGTGTGTATCATTTTCGCACAATCTTTTTTTTTTAGTGCAGGCTCGGGAACAACAACATTGGGTGCGGATGCGAGTGATTGGGTAGGATTGGAGTCCGGTGCATTAGTGGTCAGTACAGACCTAGGGGTAGAAAGCTTCAGTGGAAATATAGGAGGGGGCAAACTATCGTCTGACTCACTATCAGAAAACACCAAGCGTGATTCAGTAGGAGGTACCAGATTTAGAGACATTGGTTTAGATGGGATTGACGGCGTTTGATTACACTCGTCAAAATCACTTCCCATTATTGCAAGAATGGCACCTTCGGTAGATTGAGACATATGGGATTCATGCGGGTCCAGTAAGGATCGCTGCGTCAAATCTTCTCCTACTGGTTGGGGTAACTTTGGTGACTCATTGTCAATAGAAGGAGTACAATTTTGGTGGGGTTTAATACCAACAAGCGATTTGGCGGCCATTTTGATATCATCTGTATTGGCAGATAAATTGACCGAAGCAACATCAGTCGATTCGGCACACATACGGATTTCATCTAACGTGAGCGAAGGAATAGAACCATCATGGGAAGGAACTGAACACAATTCATTAGATCTGGTACCCATTCGAACATCATCTAACGTTGGTAGGCTCGTTGAAACTGGTGAATTAACAGAACCATACAACCTCCGTGAGAGGGTGTGGGTTCCAGGCTTGTCTGGAGGGGGACATCCATCGCCAAGATTTGACGGTGAGTTTAAATCAGGCTTTTCGGAGAATCGAAAGTCAACGTTGAAAGAAGATAAATCAACACCAAGTAGTGTTGAGGCAAATCTGTCCGTGATACTGTTCAGTGAAAAAGTAAGACATTCTTGGTCCTGAAGTATAATACCACCACCATCCATAGAGTCACCAAAGTTACTTTCATCAAAGAAGAATCGGTCGTATTCGTTGAGCGAAGTTCTGTCGCGCGATCCATTAGACCGACTAGTGGAGTTGGTCTGGAGGGAGAAGGGTTGGAGGTCAAATGGAAAAGAATCTGGATTTGGGGAGTAACGGAGTTCTTTGCCTGAAATGCTGACATTATAAATGATGAAATCACCAGGCTTAATATCCGATAGTGGACAAAAGTTAGATGTTGCTCGGTTCGTTAATCCAGTCTGATTGGGGTTGATATTTGTTAGCTTGTCCAATGTTTTGATACCAGACCTGTCCAGATTACCGTCAACGGTGTTTTGATGATGGATATGTTCCCGGTCAATTTTTGTCTGTTTCTTGAGATGATAAGGACGATTGATTTGAGCACCGGAAGTATAAACAGAGGCTCTCCTATTCCGAGGACGACGACTGGAGTTACGGAAAGTTGTTAACTCTCCTTTGGAAGTTATACGTTTTCCTTTGGAATTGGTGGAATCCAAATAGCGAGGTGCGGGCAGCATGTGTATTGGACAATAAAGGTTCTGTGTGTCAATTGTTGTTGGCAAATGCAATTCCAATAACGTAGAAGTGGAAGTGAATGGATCGGACTGCGTACGGGGCGGAATAGCCTCGTTGATGAGCTGACGTGAACATAGGGACAAACAGGACTCGTGGTAAACCAAACCTTCCACCAATCCAGGTACGGGAATAGTCAAAGGTAAAGGCCAATATGGATGTCTTTTGGCAAAGTCAAAAATGATGGGAAAACATGCGCAAATAGAAGACCTCATCTGCGTGAATTCAACATGTCGAGTGCAGGAAGTAGTGAAGTTAAGAATATTGCGGGCGGCCATAATATCTTGCTCAAACTCATGCCGGTTTCTATCCGGAAATTTGTAATTCGAACAATGATTCCATTTGAAAACAATTCGATGGGTTGTTGAGTCATCTTCACGCTTCAAAACAACAGAAACACCATCTACTCCGTAATGATTTTCAACAAACGAAGGTTGGGCTTCAGGAACATATGTAACCACATCGGCTTCTTTGCTGTTGAAATGATTTATCATTTGTCCAATGGAAGATAAAGTAGATGATTGTTGAGTAGATTTAGCGGCACATTGAATACCAACCTTCGACATAAGCTTGGAAACTGAATCATTATACAGAGAAGCAAAGGCGACATTGGTCCAGTGAGGAGGTTTTCTACGTTCATTGGAGGCTAGGAGTTGGCCAGCGACAGTTTCGGCTAAATTGGTGCGTTTGAAACCCATGCGGAGCGATCTTTTAGTTGGATCCGATGGAGAAAGTTTCCGGTAACGGAATTTGAGAGCGAAATCTTTTGCAATCAAAGATGAGGCGTTGATCATTGATTGTACAACATGGGAATTGGATTGGAAAAGAGAATGAAGCTCTTTTAAGAAAAAGAATTGCCCGGCAACAATACGGGAATTGGCTTGGTGTATATTTTCGTCAAAGCCCTCACTGTTGGCGAAAACAGTCCAAAGCTTTGGATCATACTTCAAAAGGTACAAAATGACATCGGCACAATGCTTAGTAAGAGGATTGTTGTTGAGATCGAGTAGGGCGGAATATAAACTGATAAGATTTTGGAAGAAGGAATCGCTGGATGTTGAATCGGACAAAGCAAGCATGTATCGAGTAATCGTTTGTTGAGAGGAAGCAACCCAAGTGTTGTAGGATTCGACCCCTTCACTACCACCGGATTTGTAGTTAGTAAATAAACGGTCGTGTTTGGATCTAACAGATCTTGTGAGATGCTGGAGACACAAGGACACCAAAAAGGAGATTCCAAATTGATGAAAAAAGGCTTCGAATGTAGCTACTAATGGACCTTGGTCGGTGAAAAATGTATACAAGTCAACGGGGGTGCCATGTTTCCAACAACACTGTATAACCCAAGATAATTCAGAAGTCTTTTCCGCAGGAATGATAGCCCACGCAAGAGGTATTGTGTCGCCGTAACTAGTCTTGGTTACAAGAACAAAACATACACCATCATAATTATGTTCTTTGTAATGGAAGCAATCACCGACAAACACTGGAGTAGTTAATTTCCCGAAATATTTCCCAGAAGCGATTGGGGTAGCAACAAAACATCTATAAAACCGATTTTCAGTGTCAGTCTGAAGAATAACAGTTGCTTCAGGATTCTTTAAGGTGTTTGGAGGGCTCTGAAAAATGGAGGTGAACAGTCGTTATTTGGTAGTTTAACTTGTTGGTTATTACATGAAATTGTTACTTGAAAAAGTGAGCAGAAATTGCTCTGTTACTAAAATTCACCGTGTTGGTGCATTGGCCCGCTAATACTCCAATGCACACACTAAATCACTAATAATCGCATCGGCCCGCTAATACTCCGATGCTCTGCACGTGTCCTTTGTACCAATGGGCTGTAGAGATTACCTTGTGCCCGGTAGATTTGGTACATAAGGCCCTATTTTTAGTAAGAAGGAGAACCGGAACCGGTAAGTGGTAAACTCTCATTCCCACTTCCATTCCCATCTCCAATCATGTTAGTCCATTCCGGCAGAAGCAATATGACTCGTACGATCGCTCCCGAGACTCATTCGCGTCTCATTCATGTCTCATTCATTCACTCGTGTCTCATTCGTGCCTCATTCGTGTCTCATTCATTCAGTCGCGCGCGCTCGTTCGATCGACTTCAAACACACTCCCCTGCTTCAAAGGATAGATGGACTCAATCGATGATACTGCTCCAGAACTTGCTGTAGGCCGAAAATGCTTCCTTCGTGTCTACAGTAGAGAAGCTTGTATCCTTGTTGCTTTTGGGCTTCGTGCAGTACTCGTCTTTTCCATAGAATTTGGAGCCATGCTTTTCAAATAGGGCTCCAGTAAGATTCTTGGTGAAGAGGTCACTTGTCATTTCATCGCCTGTCTTCCACATCACCTTGATGATGCCCATTTCCTTCAGCTCTCGCAGGAAATACTGTTTCACTTGAATATGCCTGGTGCGACCGGCTATGGACCAATTGTTGCAGAAATCAACTGCGCCCTTATTGTCCACATATATCACCATGGGTAGCTTGATTTGCAATCCGAGACACATCATGACTCTCCAAATGTACAGCATGTCCTGGACACATAGAACAGCTGCATACAGTTCGGCTTCCATAACCGACAGGGCAATGATTGGCATCATTCTGGACCTTGCTGTGACATTGGCGCCATTGAGCCAAGTCGACCAGCCGTTGACACTGTGCCGAGATTCATCTTTTGCATACTCCGAGTCACTGAATCCAATCAGCTCAAAAACAAAGTCCTTGGTACCGTCCCACACTGCATTAGGGGCTAATGTGAGACCTCTCTTGGGTGTTCCGGCGCAGTACTTCATTACTCGCTTCAGCGCCTTCATGTGGGACTTCCTTGCTTCAGTCATGAACCTAGACAGCTCCCGGACAGCATTCTGTGTTTCAATTCTTGACCATCTCATCATGTGCAAAAGGATTGCTGTTCCGGACCTGTACTTGGTTTGGGCTTCCTTGGTGAGAACAGTATCAGTTGGTCCTTCACCTTCTTTCTTCAAAACTGATCCTGGTTCTGCTGGAGTTGTGGGATTGCCTCTGCATTCGTCAAGCTCGAACTCATCAACAAATCTTTTGATCTTGACTGGTTGGGTCATTCGCAGAGTCCTGTTCTTCTTGTCTCGCTCAATGTGGCATCCAACGTACTCATCCATCTCGCCAACATCCTTGCATTCAAATAGGGACTTGAGTTGCTCCTTGTGCTTCAAAACTTCTGCTGCTTCACCTATGATGCAAAAATCATCGACCCATAGCAACATCAGAAGGAGTTTGTTGTTAATCCACTTGAAAAATAGACAGGGGTCAGCCTTGCATCTTTCCATCTGCATGGCATGCATTGCGCGTCGGGCTTCTCTCCAGAATTGGATGGCTGCTTGAATTGTCCCATAAAGGGTTTTCTGCAATTGGAGTAGGACATATGATGGATAGAATTTCTGATATCCTTCTGGAATCTTGGTGAAAATCTTCTCTCCATTCTGAAATTTGCCATTCAGAAAAGCTCCTTCCACATCCACAATGTAAGCCATAAAATTTGCCATGACCATCAATATCATTGCAATTCGAATTGAGATATCACTAACAACCGGTGAAGACTTGTCTTGGCCATCATAGTGCTCGCCATCTAGCTGCTTGAATCCTCGGATGGCATTCCTGCATCTTACGGTGCCATCAGGTTTCATCTTATTGGCCCAAGTGGTATCCATTATTTTGGTGCCCGGTGGGATATTGGCTTCGTCAATCTCTTCAAAAACGCCATACTTGACCATCTTCTCGTGTTCAGCATCAACACCCTCTGTAAACTTGTCTCGCATTGGACTGGCCATAGATTCTTTGTAGTTCATGGTCTTTAGCTCATTGGTGTTGTCAAAGGCATTCCCAGCCGCGCCAACTAGACTGAGTTCACTCATAGCGCCGTCCTGAGATGGAATAGAGACTGATAGAAGATTGAATTCGTTCAGTGCAGTCATTGCCTTGTGGAACTGGATTTCAGCGTTGGTGAATTGAGCTGCATAGCTTGCCATATCTCCGTACCGTACATCCGGATTGAGATGAGAGTTCCTTACTACTCGGCTGTATCGGGTAGTGGTTACAACATGTGGATCCTCTGCTTCAGTGTCATCATTGCTGTCGTAGTCCTCCTCGCTTTCATATTCGATCTTGGTTTCTTCAATATCATCAGAGTAGTAGGAGTCATCATGACTATCGAAAGCCGGGTCCTCTGTTTCTGGGTTAGGTTCAGATTCAGATTCAGGTTGGAAGGGAATTGCTGGTGCTGTGGCTCCCCCACTTGCATCCTGAAACTGCACTCGTCTGGTGGTGGTGCGCAAAATGGAGACAGGTTGTGGAGGAGGCGGGGCATTGATCGGGAGATCCATATGCCCGCCTTCAAGGAAATCAGCATGAAAATTAATAGCTTCACCCGCTGGTGCTGTGGGTGGAAAATACATACGCTTCAACCAGTAGATATCGCGGGTAACTGTAAAGGTGTTCTTCAATGGGTCGTACATCACATAGCAGTCTCCAGGCCGGTCAGTGCAATAGCCAGCAAAGAAAGCTGGGTTCCCGCGATAATTGAGTTTGGGACTTGTGGAACGTTTGACTCGTACTACTCCAGCCTCGCCAAAGGTTCGCAGATGGGCACTAAATGCAGGGACCTTTCCAGAGAAATGTTGGATCTTGGGCATAGTAGTGTTATTCACAGTGACAGCCTCCAACCAGTCCAACTGAACACCACATCTCATTGCCAAGGGGAAGAATCTAAACCGGTACTCCCTAGGGACGTTGGCTTGAGAGCAAAGAGCCATTGCGCGGCAGACTGAGCGATAGATTGCTGTTTCGACCAAACTGTTCTGCTGAGGAGTATCCACTGAGGTATACTCGAACTTGCAAGAAAATTTCCAATCTGCTGAGGCCAGGCGAGATTCAAGTGCGGTGTTTTCGCCAGCCTTATCACATCGGATGTGCTTCAAATTATGGCCTTTGGATCTCCATTGGTTGAGCAATGCGCAAGTTGGTTCAACCATTCCATCCTTGGTGGCAAAGAAATTGACAAACCGGCATGAGGAGTACTCATCAACAATCATGCGAAAATGTGGCTTGGTAATGAATGGAGCGGTCAGCTTGTTGCTTTTGGCAGCTTTGGGCGCCTTCACTGAGGACATATCCACAAAGAGTCTTTCTCCAGGTTTGGTAGCAGCAATGTGCTCGCTATCCGTGGGAATCACTTTCCTTTTTGCTTTTGCTTTGGCACAATCTTCGCAAGGAAGCATCGGACCACGAGTGATGGTCCAGCCAAGTGTTGCAGCTGTTCGGCGTGTCTTGATCTCATTCATGTGTCCCAGGAGCCGGTGGGCTTTGTTGATGTTCATCTTGGTCCCTTCATCCGTAGTGGTGGTAGCAGTCGCTGCATTGATTTCAATGTTGTTTGTAGGGTGTGCAATCCGATCAAAATAGCCAACCCACACACAGCTCGTGTATGTGGGGATCTGGATATCGAAATTCACTTGGTGATTCCCTTTCCTGAGTGACCATCCGGTCTTGTCACTGCCGGTGGCGATCCAACCATTCTGTAGAGCCAAGTTGGCTGAGAACAGGTTGAATGCAAAATTTGGGTTGAAATTCACACCCTGCAACTGCGTCTGGTACTCCATGTTTCCATCCTTGTCAATCTTCTGACAGGTAATGTCACCAACTTGGCAGCCCTTCAATTCATCTCCACTTTGGGTGGTGATGGTGGCACCACTAGCTCGCAAATTGGTGGCACATCGGAGACTGTTGGAACTGTGGCTGGTTGCGCCTGTATCAAAAACAAAGACATTGTCGTCATACAGTAGGTCAAATCCTTCGGGCACAACCTCGCCTTTGGTGGCTCGCTTCTGGGCATTGAGTAGTTGGAGTGAAGTGTTAGAGGTTTGCATTGCTGAGAGACAGAAGTCGTAGTCAATTGTTGCTCCCTGAACATCCTTCAACTTGGATTTCCAACCATTTGGGCGTCTGGACGCATTCTTTTCGTCTTCAAAACAAACAGATGTGCCATGATTGCCACCACAAAGTCCACACTTGCGACGTCGGCCCCTGGAGCCATTCCTGTTGTTGCGATTGTTGTTGCCATTGCTGTTGCCACGGTTGCCATTGTTGCCGTTGTTGCTGCTCCGATTGTTGTTGTTGTTGTTGTTATTGCGGCTACTGTTGCTTCCATTGTGGCCATTGTTGTTGCCACCATCTTCGGCACGTGTGCTTGCCGCGCGTTTGGGACAATTGTAGGCTTTATGACCTTGTTCTTTGCACCAATAACAAACTGCATTGGTGGACCACTTGTCTCTGGGATCAGCAAAATCGGTCGTTTCAGCGCCGAACAAACTCATTTCTTGGCCTTTACCTCCCCTGCTTTGGATGCGCCGAGCTGATTCATATAAACTTTTGGCTTGAACATTGAGTGCTTCCCAAAACTCCAACTCGGCGGTTCCATTTGCTTGCAGCAAATCAATGAAGGGTGTAAGCTGCATCAATAGGTAGCCCGGGAGGGCATTTTTGTAGGCCACAATAAGTTGTGCCATAGTGGGTTGAACAGATTTGTATTGGTATTGCCTCTGTAAGTCATAGATGTCCTCAACCAAATCCTGTGGAGAGGCGCCAATGGTCAATTTTAGGCTCCTAAGGTCAGTGTCCAATTGTTGTTGGTCGCGGGACTGGTTCATGAATCTGTATTCCCTCATGAGCTCCTCAATCACACGATGTACTCTCCCTCGGGGCCACTGTTTCCTGAGCTTTGCATTCTGTTCGGCCGTACCCCCCCTATCGATCTTGGACTTCTCCATGATGGCGAGGGCTGTCCTGTTGTCGGCGAAAGCCCTGTACAGATCATTCAGTGCTTTGTTGTGGTACCGGTAGGCCTTCTTCTGTGCAGCACTCATATCCTCCCGGGGCGTAAGCTCTCCTTCGGGAGGTAGGTCCTTGTGTGGCTTGGTAGACAACATGTCACTATACTTCTTGTTATCTGCAAATGCTTCAAATTGGATGTACCATTTCTCGAATTGCTTCTCATCCCCCTTTGCCAACGTGGGCACTTGACTATCAGTATACTCCACCATCTTGTATTTGTATTTTGTCGTACTCGGATCCTTCGTGTGGACGCTGCTTGCGCTTCCAATGCTTGTGCCGCTACTCTCTGAACTTGACAGTACACTGCTCTCTTCTGATGGCGATTCTTCAGAAAAGGCGATCTCTATCTCTTGGTGCCGGGTTGGTTGATCCTCCTCCATTCAGCTGTAAGTAAATTGTTGTATGCTCGATCCGAAGTAAATTGTCGTGTGCCGAGCTGAAGTAAATTGTCGTATGCCGAGCCGAAGTGAATTGTCGTATTCTTGCTCGTCGACAGAAAAATAAAAATATGTAATCGGTCCAATCGCTTCTGGTGTGGCGATAATCGGCTCCTTGTAAAACGGTCCTATCGCTTCTGGTGTGGCGAATAATCGGTCCGTAAATTGTCGTACTCCTATTCCGACAGAAAGAAAAAATATGTAATTGGCCCAATCGATTCTGGTGTGTCGATACCAATCCTGCTGTTGGGAAATGTCGGTCCAATCTTGGTGGACAAAAAAAAAATATTCCGCTGAAGAAAGGCGCGGATCAAAGGTAGATCGTAGAAAGGTCCGCTGAGGACGTGCGGATGAAAAGTAACGGATTGTAGAAAGGTCCGCTGAAGACGTGCGGATGAAAAGTAACAGAAAGTTGTTGGCTTCGAATGGTAGCCAGCAGTCCGCTGAAGAAAGGTGCGGATGAAAAAAAGTGAATCGCTGACCCCGATGATGGCCAGCCGTCCGCTGAAGAAAGTTGCGGGTGAAAGAAATGAATCGCTGACTCCGATGATTGGTCAGCCTGTTGTAGAATAAGAATGTCTCTTCTTCGACCAAGTTCCAACCTCGGGAGCGCTCCGTAATTCTTCGAAGAATGTTTGGAGGGCTCTGAAAAATGGAGGTGAACAGTCGTTATTTGGTAGTTTAACTTGTTGGTTATTACATGAAATTGTTACTTGAAAAAGTGAGCAGAAATTGCTCTGTTACTAAAATTCACCGTGTTGGTGCATTGGCCCGCTAATACTCCAATGCACACACTAAATCACTAATAATCGCATCGGCCCGCTAATACTCCGATGCTCTGCACGTGTCCTTTGTACCAATGGGCTGTAGAGATTACCTTGTGCCCGGTAGATTTGGTACATAAGGCCCTATTTTTAGTAAGAAGGAGAACCGGAACCGGTAAGTGGTAAACTCTCATTCCCACTTCCATTCCCATCTCCAATCATGTTAGTCCATTCCGGCAGAAGCAATATGACTCGTACGATCGCTCCCGAGACTCATTCGCGTCTCATTCATGTCTCATTCATTCACTCGTGTCTCATTCGTGCCTCATTCGTGTCTCATTCATTCAGTCGCGCGCGCTCGTTCGATCGACTTCAAACATAAGGCAAATGCCTGCATCCAGGTTGAGTGGGTGCATGATTGTTGATTGGGTAAAGATTTGAGCATGTATTCAAAACACGCATTTCGAGATCGACGTAGCATCTTTTTAACCTGCCTCGGTTTGGAAGTGGAAGTGAGACCAGATACTAGAAACCAATTATACAGACTTTTTTGGGAAGTGTCATCGGGAGATGGGCTATTCATCATACATTCGGACATAAATTGCTGGAATGGAGGGAAATGAGTTAAATATATTTGTTCCTTTATCGAGGGTAACGTCTGATGGAGACAACAATGTTGATCGAAAGATGGGAAAAGAGTTTTGTCCAACCACCAAAAAGTAGTATCGGAATCCGTCCGGTTCTTCCGAGTCTGGAAAGGTGCATCATGGCTTGAACAGACAACTCTGATCACAAGATCGCAACACACGCACTTAAAAGAACGATTGGTACGGTGGGAGCGGTAGTTTGTTCTATGAAAGGTGGTGATCTTAAATCCCCACCGATTGAAGCAGTATGCTCCGAGAGAGTCGAGCAAATTGTCTGTGGAGGAGGAAAAAACAGGAGGCCGATTGCGGAATTGCTGTAATGACATGGGCGACCATGACTTAACGGGTTTATGATCGGAAGTCGACAAATTGATCATCGGAAACTTTGCTCAATGCAGAAAAGGATAGGTCGGGAAATAGAATGAGTAATAACCGATGTAAAATGAATGAATGATAGGATGTGAATCGGGAAAAAAGTACGGTACAAAGTACAGAAAAATAACGGAGCGACGATGAAGGGGGGGGGGGTGTGTGAGAAATATAGACTAAAAAAATTTACCGGCTAAAACAGACATTTGACCGAAATTAATGATAGCGATAAAACGTTACAAAAATAAAATACATGGGTGGAACGAATATAAGCCAGAAAAAATTACGTGTGGAAAAGGAGGAAGGGGAACCTATCACCAGGCTCAAAGGTGAGGATACTACTTTTAAAAACCGACACTGAGGTCCAGCAGAACATAAACAGCAGGTGAAATACCTACGGTCAGGCCCAGTAGCAATAATCGCCAAATTTTTGACAGGGGACGAGGCCGACGCAAATTTTAAAAACCTATTTTCAGGCTCTTGCCCAGATCCACCACTCATAAGCAAGCCTCAATCAAAACAGCATAAAAAATAATAAGAGATTATTTATACTAAGTCAGAGATCAGTCAGACCTCGGTCTGTAGGATTGTGTGCAGTTTAACGGTTAACTGTAATTTCCTCTGACTTGGTCGAATAACCACTTTTCGCAATTCTAACCAATCAAATTCAACCATTTAAGAAATTCCAACCAATCAAATTCAACCATGTACGCGCAATGCCGGCCTGGTCTAGGTTTGGTTCGAATTTCGAACCAATGAAATGCAACTGTAGGTAAAGGAACCCGGATATATGGCCGGGATTGAGTAATTGCAGTACAAAACCTACACTGACTCCGGTAAAATAATTCTCCTTATTAATTCGTTCCAGTATTAATAAGTCAGTTATTATATACTCAAGTCAAAAATCGCGCGCGCGCAAGTCAGTCAGGGAGTCTGACTTGGTGTCGATTCTGGTAAAAATAATAAGAGATAATTTATACTAAGTCAGAGATCAGTCAGACCTCGGTCTGTAGGATTGTGCGCAGTTTAACGGTTAATGGCAATTTCCTCTGACTTGGTCGAATAACCACTTTTCGCAATTCTAACCAATCAAATTCCACCATGTCAGAAATTCCAACCAATGAAATTCAACCACTTTAGAAATTCCAACCAATGAGATGAAGCACATACTAATAGGAAAGCGAACACATGAAAGCGAACATGTGACATGTGACATGAACATAGAACAAGTCTTTGCCGCCGGCCGGCACCAACCCACAAGAAACATCAGAAGGCTAAGTCGATTGACAAACACATAAGTTGATCGACAAACACAGCAAACACATACACTTTGATTCCGACAAACGAAACATAAAGACACAAAAAACGCCGAAAACGTCGTCGAAACGACGAAGCAACGAAAACAACGTCCGAGAACTGTTTCGCGGGGTTCAAATTTACTTCTCGCGCACAAATTTTGTGCGTGATTTTAACACGGCAATATTTCTGGACACCCTAAAATTTGCGATGATCGTATAAGGGTATATGTAAACTCAGCACTATTTCTGTGCGCGTGATGCACATTACTCTACTCTCAAATAAAAATAATTTATTTCAGTCTCTAGCAGAACCGAATTATTATTCTGTACGAACAACACTTACTTCTATTCACGAATAAAAAAGAAACCTTGAGTCAGTATTAATTCCAAAATATTAATCTACCAAACAACAATTCGATTCTGCTCTCCTAATTGTGAATTATATTTCTCGACTACAATATTCCCTTTTTAAAATGTAGATTCTATTATGCTTTATTTATTCCTATTGCAACGTATTACGAATCCTCCATTATTTCTAATATTCTCAAAATTAAGTTCAAGATTAGTAGTAGTTTTGTATTATGTATGTACTGTTATTTTCTACATTAGTTCACCCATAGATAAACTTTCATTCATCGATGCTGTTATTGCCGGATCAATATAGACGTTTCTTTTCTTTTTCTTTTTTGGTCCACTACAATTAGTGGAGCTGCTACTAGTAATATTTGCATCGCCATGCTTATTTTTCTTGGTGTAATCTGTTGAACTTTCGTTCCTAAATCTGTCCCTCATCATTTCTTCCAATTTCCTTCCTGTTTCTGGGTGTTTTCGCATCTCGCCAATTTTGTCGCACAAGTCACTGAACAACTCTTGTCCTTCCTCCATCCATCCATTTCTGCTTCCACTGTCTGAATCGCAGAATTTTTTTTTGTCGCGGAATCGTGGCATCAGCCTTTCGCCGCTGCTGGTTCACCCATACATGATGCTCATTGTAGATCAGTACCAATGCAAATGCTTCATCTGCTATAGTAAATATATCACTCAGCAAGTGCCTCTCCTTCCGTTGTTTGAAATTGGAATTTGTCGGATTGATTGCCGACATGATTCTTGTAACAAAATAATAAAAATCTTCATCTTCCGCGTCTTTGTATGTTCTGTATTGAGGGTTTAAAATACTACCTGTGTCCTCATATTCTGTGTCTTCAATAACTGCAACAGTACCAGGGAATGTGATAGGGACTCGACCTTTTCTGTAATCGTCTGTACGGAAGTATCATCAGTATCAACGGGCAGCATGTTAGTGTTGTCGGACCAAAAATAGATTCCAAAATTCCTAATTTCAACAACCAATTCTCCCACCTGTATTTACCTATCCAGTTTTTTCTCGCTAATGTTTGTGAGTTGTGCCTCAATGCAGTCAGTACTGTCCCTACTCGTTTCCTGTAAAAGGAACAGAATGACGCAAGTGGAATATTTGCTGGCTTCATAACCGCACTTGCTCCAACAGCCCTTTGTATTACATGCGCCGTTACCTTGTCATTGATTGGGAACTTCATGTTGGGGTACCAATGTTTTTTGACGTAATCCCTTAGCTGCTTGTCCACTGTTTCAGTCATATCACTCAAAGTCTTAAGCATATCGTTGTCTGTTATAAGCCCATATTCGTCTGTAATTGTACTTACTGCTTGTTCTCTTGTGTCGCCGGCATTATCAGTTCCCTCTCCCTGCATGGTTGCCTCCGTTTGTTTAGGTACCATTACTACCTTTCCCACCCCTATATGTGGCTCGAAGTGTTTTGCCAGTTCCTGTGCCAATTTGTCATATTGGATTTTTTTCATGATTCGTTCCGCTACCTCCTCTAAATCACAGCATTCTCCGTTAGATGTTTTCTCTACCACATTGGTTTTTGTTCCTTCTTTATGTTGGTTCGTTACTGTAGGGGTGGTTGTGTTGGTAATGCTCAGTGCTGGTTCGTTACTCTGGTTGATGGTGTTTTGTTCTTCCGTGTTTGTAGTAGTAGAAATTGTGTTGTCGGTACCATTTTTTTCACTGTTGCCCTTTGATGCGTTCATAGTTTTGGTATTACTGTTACACACTTTTTTAGTAATTGGTGTGTTTGTTTTCACTCTCTTTTTCTTACCGTTGTTGTCCCCTGTATTTTGATGATCACCGGGCCGGATGGTTTTGTTGTTTCGAAGGGTCTTCCCCTCGGATTTTTGCTTCGTCGTGTCTTTCCGATAGCATTCATAATTTTTGTTTTTTTTCTGAATACGGTGTCGATCAAGAATCATGTGTTTCTTTTTGTGTGGTTTTGTGTGTGTACTAATAATTTTGTCGGGTTGTGTATGGTGTTTTGTGTTGTGTGTGTCGTGTGTGTGTGTGTGTACGGTGTTTTGTGTAGTATGTGTACGATGTTTTGTGTGTAGAGTTTTTCCGTGGGTTCTGTACTATGTTGTTTGCCCTGGCTTGGGCGCGCTGTTATATTTGTAGAAGTAGTTCACGTACCTGTGCCAGCCAGCCCTCCCGCGCCATAATTTTTTCAGAAGAGAAACTTTTGATAACACTAAGGTTATGTATTTCAATTCTCTAGTCACACGTAGAATCTCGTAGACTGCACCTAACATACCATACTGTCTTGTGTGCCATTTGTATCTACAAACCACAACATTGTCTGTACTGTGTGTGGCAAAGTTGTTCCCAATATGCATTTAAAAGTTGTTCCCAACATGCATTTCTTAAGTCATGTGATATGCATTCATGGCCTGGTACAAAAACTTTGGTAGTCCTTACCAAATGAGACTGTTTGTGCCCTGGAATTTCACCAAAAATACCCTCATGTTTGCCATATGGATAGTCAAACCACAACATTTCCAGCATTCTGTGTGACAAAGTTGTTCCCAATATGCATTTGATGATTCCTGATCAATGTATTCATGGCTTGGACCGGATACTTTTGGAGTCATTACCCAATAAGTAAGTTTGTTCCCAGAAATTGCACCAAAAATACCTTCATTTTTGCCATTTGGAGAGTCAAACCACAACATTTTGGGCATTCTGTGTGACAAAGTTGTTCCCATTATGAATTTGATGAGTCATGATGAATGTATTCATGGCTTGGACCAGATACTTTTTGAGTCATTACCCAATAAGTTAGTTTGTGCTGCCCTGGAATTGCACCAAAAATACCCCCATGTTTTCCATTTGTAGAGTCAAACCTTAAGATTTTGGGCATTCTGTGTGACAATGTTGTTCCCAATATGCATTGGATGAGTCATGATGAATGTATTCATGGCTGGGACCAGATACTTTTGGAGTCATTACCCAATAAGTTAGTTTGTGCTGCCCTGGAATTGCACCAAAAATACCCCCATGTTTGCCATTTGTAGAGTCAAACCACAACATTTTGGGCATTATATGTGACAAAGTTGTTCCCAATATGCATTTGATGAGTCATGATGAATGTATTCACTGCTTGGACCCAATATTTTTTGAGTCATTACCCAATAAGTTAGTTTGTGCCCTGGAATTGCACCAAAAATACCCCCATGATTGCCATTTGTAGAGTCAAACCTTAAGATTTTGGGCATTCTGTGTGACAATGTGGTTCCCAATCTGCATTTGATGAGTCATGATGAATGTATTCATGGCTTGGACCGGATACTTTTTGAGTCCTTACCCAATAAGTTAGTTTGTGCCCTGGAATTGCACCAAAAATACCCTCATGTTTGCCATTTGTAGAGTCAAACCACAACATTTTGGGCATTCTGTGTGTTAAAGTTGTTCCCAATATGCATTTGATGAGTCATGATGAATGTATTCATGGCTTGGACCCGATATTTTTTGAGTCATTACCCAATAAGTTAGTTTGTGCTGCCCTGGAATTGCACCAAAAATACCCCCATGTTTGCCATTTGTAGAGTCAAACCACAACATTTTGGGCATTATATGTGACAAAGTTGTTTCCAATATGCATTTGATGAGTCATGATGAATGTATTCATGGCTTGGACCCGATATTTTTTGAGTCATTACCCAATAAGTTAGTTTGTGCTGCCCTGGAATTGCACCAAAAATACCCCCATGTTTTCCATTTGTAGAGTCAAACCTTAAGATTTTGGGCATTCTGTGTGACAATGTTGTTCCCATCTGCATTTGATGAGTCATGATGAATGTATTCATGGCTGGGACCAGATACTTTTGGAGTCATTACCCAATAAGTTAGTTTGTGCTGCCCTGGAATTGCACCAAAAATACCCCCATGTTTGCCATTTGTAGAGTCAAACCACAACATTTTGGGCATTCTGTGTGGCAAAGTTTTTCCCAATATGGTTAGGGTAACATCCGGTTCGCAAATTCAGTAATTATTTGTTCTTATATGTGGACTTCGCGCAAGCTCTTTCCCCCTCTGTACCATGTTGATACACTACTAGTGTGTATCTTGTACAACAAGCTTGTATTAATCCTCTCGCGTCGAATCCTACACCCTAACCCTAACCCTAAAGCCTAACCCTCAACCCTAACCCAAACCCAAACCCCAACGAATTCAATATCCCAAAATATCTAGTACTTAAAACACGTACAAACGTACATGTGTAGAAACCTACGTGGATTGAGTAATGAAAATTATGAAGTACTAAAAACGTGTAGAAATCTACTCGTGTAGAAACCTACACGGATTCAATACCAAAAATTATGTAGTAAGAAGCAAACATCTTTTCGTGTAGAAACCTACGCGGATTCAGTAGTGAGAATTTATCTAGTACTAAAAACGTGTAGGATTCATGTAGAATTCTACATGACGTACCGTACCGGTACGGTACGCGATTGATCGATCGATCGATCGAAAATCTATCGATCGATCGATCAATCGAAAATCTTACGCGACGCGAAAAAAAGAAAAAAAAATCTCTCTCACACAAACACACAGTAATTTTCTTTTCTACCTCGCGACAAAAAAAATCACTTTTTTTACCTCGCGACAAAAAAAAACAATCACTTCATAATCTGCCTTCTTACATCCGACTTATTTGAGTAGAGTGTTGGTTCTTGCAATCAACACTCCATCCGAGAACGTGGGATCCGACCCTCTTCACCGAGCACAACGATCCGTTCTCAGATATTTTAGTCCGAAATAACAGCCTTGTACTGGAAAAGAAGTAGTTAGCATTTGACAAGAAGGGGATTTGCTGGATAGATATTGTTTGGACTGCAGCCTTACATATACGTCTTGAAATCAATGAACTGGCTTTGTCCCTTGCAATTATATCAACAGGAACAAGGTACTGTTTTTCGTGACATGGAGTAAGAAGTATTCTACCGCAGCAACTACAATTTCATCGGGACGGTTTTCGGAACGACGGTACGAATAAACGGTAAACATACAAACGGTAACAAGGAATGAAATTGCAACCAAATTACAGATGATGTATTTTCTAACTTTGGCTTTTCTTCTTATTTTCATAGGAACGGATTGGAACCAACGAATCGGAATCAAAGGATCGGAAGCAACGGATTGGGAGCAACGGATTGAATTGGAAGCAGTTCTAATCGGAAGCAACTAATCAAAAACATCGAAGCAACAATCGAATCGGAAGCAACGAATCTTCCCCTGTAGGTGCGACCATCGAATCGGAAGCAACGAATCTTCTACTGTAGGTGAATTTTCCTGGTTGGTGATAATTACGAATCGGCCGGTATGTACATTATCATATTATGCTGTTGTTATTATTTACTCTATGTAGTACATCAATAGATACTCACCCATTTTGTTCAATTGTTGGTATCAAATCGCTCCTCCTCCTCCACCGTGAATCAGCGAAACGCTCCTCCTCCTACTCCACCGGGAATCGATCCAAGCGAAAACGAATCAGCGAAACGCTCCTCCGCGAATCAGCGAAACGCTCCTCCGACAACAAAAAAGGGAAACGCTCCTACTCCTCCACCGGGAATCGCTCCAAGCGAAAACGAATCAGCGCAACGCTCCTCCAATAACGAATCAGCGCAACGCTCCTCCGATAACGAATCAGCGAAACGCTCCTCCTCCTAGTCCACCGGGAATCGCTCCAAGCGAAAACGAATCAGCGAAACGCTCCTCCGATAACGAATCACAGAAACGCTCCTCCACCGGCGCTCGGCAACAAATCACCGAAACGCTCCTCCAACGAATCACGGAAACGCTCCTCATCCACCGGCGCTCTGCACCAGCGAATCACGGAAACGCTCCTCCCCCACCCGCGCTCGGCAGCGAATCACGGAAACGCTCCTCCTCCACCAGCGCAACAACGGCAAGGCCGATTCGTTAGCAGATTCTAAGATACCGGCTTCTTCGATAGTCCGCACCTCCAACGCGTCCAGTCGACTCGACTTTGGTCCCCACAGATCCGCACCTCCTCACACATCCAGTCAACCCGCACCTCCAGCGATCCAGCAGCAGCAAGCGGCGATCCAACGCTCCTCCTTCTCCTCCACCGGCAAGCGGCAACGAATAAGCGAAAACGCTCCTCCTCCACCGGCAAGCGGCAACGAATAAGCGAAAACGCTACTCCTTCTCCTCCACCGGCATGCGGCAACGAATTTGCGAAACGCTCCTCCTTCTCCTCCACCGGCAAGCGGCAACGAATCAGCGAAAACGCTCCTCCTCCACCAACAAGCGGCACTCCATCGGCAAATCAATTCGTCCTCGTCATCCTCCAACGGCAAGCGGCAACGAATCAGGGAAACGCTACTCCTCAACCGGCAAGCGGCAAGCGACAACCAATCAGCGAAACGCTCATCCTCCTACTACAACGGCAAGCGACAACGAATCAGCGAAACGCTCATCCTCCTACTACAACGGCAAGCGACAATCGATCTGCAACACGAATCGATCTGCAAAACGGATCGATCCAACACCAATCGATCCAACACCACTCGATCCCATCTGCAAAACATATAGATCCGACAACAATCGATCCATCACGAATCGATCTGCAAAACAAATCAATCTGCAAAACGTATCGAATCGTTGGCATTGAATCGCTCCTCCTCCTCCTCCACCGGCAAGCAGCAACAAATCATTGGCATCAAGTCGCTCCTCCTCCTCCACCGTCAAGCGGCAACGAATCGTTGGCATCGCATTGCTCCTCCTCGATTCATCCTCCAACGGCAATTCGTCTCGGCAACAATGAAACCAACCACAACGAATGGAAAGCAATTGTCAGCACGAGGAAGGAGGCAAAAAGCAAATAGGAAACATGAGAGAAGACATAAACAGAGAATGTCTTCCAACTTTCTGAGGATTGCTGCTCCTCCTCCTCCTCCAACGGCAAGCGGCAACGAATCAGCGAAACGCTCCTCCTCCACCGGCACCGGCGCTCCAATTGATCTGCAAAACCAATCGATCTGCAACACCAATCGATCTGCAACACCAATCGTTGGCAACACCAATCAATCTGCAACACCAATCGATCCAACACCAATCCATCGGCATCGTCGGCAACAGCAACGGCAATTGGTCTTCAACTCGTCCAACGGCAGATCAATTCGTCGTCATCTTACAACGGCAATTCATCTCCTCCAACAACAATGGGATTCAAAAGATCACCAGAGAACATTGCAGCAAGAGCCAAAAAACAAAGAGCAAAGAGACAACAGGAATACAGAAGTCAATGGAAAACGTCTTCAAATTTTCTTAAGGTTGCTGCACCGGTGTCAACAAGCCACGAAACTTATACGAACTTATCTCTGATAAAACCGATGAAGAAGGAAAGGAATAGGCGTTCAACTTGCAAAGATGGCGTCCGTACAATAGCGCTGAAAAATAAATCCAGTACCGCTGCCGTGGCAGGTAAATACATGGAGACAGATTGGGGTGGTAAGACAGGCGGAAAGAAGAAGTATCAACCGGAACAGGCTTTGTCAATCGAAAACTACAATACATTGGATAGTACGAAGGATGAGCATATTCTTGCGTTTGATCCTTACGAACCATCATTGCGAATTTTTGCCAAAGTTTCACGCCATTTTGCGGAACGACACCTCGCTTCGAAGAATAATATCGAATTGTTGAGACAGTTTGCTCCTGCCATTGTTGGAGCAAAACCAACCATTGGAAGAGGGTTGAAGCGGGGCAGTATCAATGATGATTATGCTATCATTGGAATTTGACCAGAAAGATTGGATTCAAATATTGGTGAATATGTTTTCAAAAGTCATGTCGAACCCAGCATCAAAGTAGAGCTAGAAGAGACAACAGTTGAAATTGTGAAGCATATGCATCATAGTTTAATTGACGTGGAACCGTTTGTTGAAGAGGAAATGGATGTGTTGTCTCAGATTCTGACTCGTACAAAGCTAAATGCAATTGGGCAGCAGGCCTTAGCATTTTCGATCGGTCGCAACTACCATTCTAGATGCCATGTGGACGATGACATGTACTACACTCGTTTGACAGTCATTGCTCTGGCAGAAGTGTGTGCTGACGAGGTGATTTATTATTTTGTCTTCCCAACGTACCATATCAAAGTGCCGTTGCGTTCTGGAGATACTCTATTGTTCAACCCATTAGTATTACATAGCTGTTCGAATCCAAAATTCGAAGGGTGTTATATTATGAGCGCCTATGTATCTCGCAAAACTGTGCTTAGAGCTAACCCTCTATAGTAATATTAAACAATAGTTTAAAGTTAGCCCTTACATTAACCCTTGCTACTCAATCGGAACTGCTGTCCAAGCTTTCACTCTCTGAACTGGATAGAGAATCACTGGATTCGTTATCATTCAATGCCATCTCAAATGGTTCCAACTGGATGTCGTCCTGTAGTGTGCATGCATTGTACAAACATTCATAAGACGGTGGTGTAGCAGCATTTTTGCTTTCAAAGAAATCTAGCCACGATATATGATTTGATATCACTAGCCAATCACAATTGGTTATGGAGCCATCTTTTCCTTGCTCTGGGACAACTGCCAGCTCAGAATGAATAGTGTCGACATGAAATA
Source organism: Pseudo-nitzschia multiseries (assembly GCA_037355745.1). Lineage (NCBI taxonomy): Eukaryota > Bacillariophyta > Bacillariophyceae > Bacillariales > Bacillariaceae > Pseudo-nitzschia > Pseudo-nitzschia multiseries. The sequence continues at coordinate 9,074,884 of CM074789.1, forward strand.
GGTAGAGAGAATTCATGAGGCTCCCACGTTGGACAAATTCAGAAGCTGCTTTCTTTGGCTCATCTTGAAACCGACGAGCCACAGCATACATTCCGTTTGTATCAATTGGATAGCCACCAATACTACTGAATGGCTGCTTCAAATTCTGTACAGTTAAAAAGCATAGCAGATGGCACGGTATGAGCTTGGGATTGTTATTTAAATCAAAGTCCAATTTCATCAAACACCAATCCATCCATACGGAGTTGAGCAGAGAACTGTCCGATCTATATGAAGGATGCGAGCGAAATATAAAATTAGAACCACAAGCAACATCGAAACGATTGTGCTCTGTAACTCCACAAATGTGCGAAGGATTCTCCAATAAAGGTAGCACAGAATCACAAACAAAGTCGAGTATGTCAGAAGGAAAAAATGGTTTGCTTTTGTTTGTAGAACGAAGCCACTTCATTGTTGATTCCCCATTTTCAGTTCTCATTATTTGAAAATGAGAACCGCCACCATCAGGTCGTTCAATTGGAGGAGGATCAGGTGGATGCAAGTTGAAGTGATATGTTGCCTGGCTTAGCATCATTTTCTCGGACTTTCGCTTCGCCGTTTGACCGATTAGTGATGCAGCATTACCTTGCGTGTTCTTGGAAGGAGCTTTATTCTCAGTTTTATGGTGAGACTCATTCGGAGCACTATCCCAGCCTGCGGGGCTCCCCCATAAAGAGATATAATCTGGTAGGTGAAAGTACAGGTGATTCTTGATTAGTTTTGTTCCCATCCCTTTCCTGTGACATGTTGAGTTGATACAATTAATAAAGTGAACAATTGTTTTTGGGAGATTCTTTAAGGAACCATATTTCATTCGACCGTGTTTAAGAAATTCTTCCATTGATAGAATTAGCTGAATTACCTCTATCTGTTTCTTTACAAAACGATGGTCACCAATAATGTCAGATCCATGTTTGGAAACCATAGCGATCAGAAGAGAAATAAGCATTCCAGAGAAATCATGCCCTTCTTTCTTCGTAGTTGATAATAGCTGAGTCCCAAATTTGGTGCGAGGAAAATCTCTATCAGACTGGCGTGATAACAAACCACCGTACCGTTGTGCTAAATGGCCAATACTGTTAGCAACAGCCACACCGTGCTTCAAATTGGGGGCATAAACACATGGAACACTTCCGCGGAGCAACAATTCAATTGACTCGATGGCCCGTTTGGCAGTACCAAGCTGCTGGTGCATGTGCAAACATTCACCGGGAGTTGCAAAATGAATGTTGTTCTGATTAGTACCAAAGCATAAATCATGAAATACATTCCTGATGTTATGATGAGAGTTGTTTTTGAAGTTCTTATTGATATAGTTTAGATCTGTGCCGGGAAAACAATGAAAATCAACAGGTGACCACTTCTTTGTTGCAGGTTGAAAAGAAGGAATGTTTATGTTCGGAGAATAACAGTTGCAGTGACGGCACATCCGCATGACACCCTTATTGAAGGAGCCGTATTTTCCACACAATTTATCGTGAAGTTCTGTGTTGCCAATAACATAGGCAATGGCAAATTTCATTTTTACCTTCCACTGTTGATTTGCGTACGGAAGATAATTCCATTTGATACCACCGTCTTCGTTACACGCGGCTGTGAAGGAACGAAACGCTACTTCCAAACCATTGTGAAGATTCTGAATTTTTTCCTTTGAAGTGGCAGGACGAGAGTGTCTGGTTGACTCCCATTCGGGGTCGGGATGGAAGTAAATAGTTGTCCATGCTTCAGGTCGAGAACGAGTCTCCACATTAAAAATACCGAGTGTCATGTTCAATGGTGTTAACATAAGTCGTCCGTGCGCATCCAAAGATATGCCGTCCATGTAAAATATAATAGGAACAAGAATTTCTTGCGAATTGGGATTGCAAATTTCTTTCCAAGAAGATTTCCACCACGAGCCGTGATGCAATTCTGAGATTACAGAATTAGGATTCAACTCAGGATTATTGTCGGGAGATAGAGGGGTGGAATAGTTGGGAAATGAGAGGTTTTCTTCTATCATTAGCTGCTGGTCAGAAAGAAGAGAATAAATGGCATCCTTAAAAGAACGGACATACACCTGAGTGGGCTTATTATCAGGTAACCAATTCAATATATGAGGATGAAATTTCATATCGGAGAGACCAAGATTGGATTGGAGATTGTCAAAAATTGCTTGCCGAGATCTAATTTTGGCATCGCAAAAATCAAAACCCGGTCTCATTTGACTTTTCTTTGCCCACTGGAAAATGGATTTGAATGTGTTCAGTGGCAATTTATGTCTGGCCATTAAATTCATGAGTTCCAATTCAGCAAGAAGATGAGGGGGCGGGGGTAGTTTTGTGTGGCTTTGAAATGCATCCTCTCTTTCGTTCAAATTAATGCTTTCATGAAAAGATGGTGGTGGAGGGGCTGGCTGAGCAGTAGCGACGTTAACATCAGAACCATTAGTGTTATCTTATTCGTTGTCTCCACAATCAATGTTGTTGGTAGAATTGTTGTCGTTATTTTCATTTACGTCATCGTCATTGTCGTCCTCGTCATCGGAATTGTCGATATCATTATTCAGCGGGAATGCATCTTCATCTTGAACAGCAGAAACAGCCAGATAAGATTCAATGGCGTTCCGATCCATTGGCGGTAAAAAGACATCATGTACAATCTGTTGGTTTAGAACAGAATGAAGACCCGTCGCTGATTGACTTGTGACAGTGTGTTGCTGGGAGAGATGGGAAGGGGGAACAGATGGACCGTTTTGTGTCATAGTCATCCCAAAATCAGACGGAGAATGTTGAACAGACGGCAAGGTAGGCTGCACTTTGATAGAGGTGGAGAGGTTATAGATCTTTCGTTTAATTAGACCCTGACTATGGTAAAAATGACGGCACTCATCAAGACAATAAAGATGTCTTCTTAGGCCAACAGAGACGTATTTCAAAGTACCCTGCTTGTTTGCCGTGGATTTATATCCTAAAAACTTGGAGTTTTTGCCATTCAGCGCGCAACAACGGCAGTAGAATAGAAGAGGGGTTTTCATAACAGGAGGCATGATGTTGTGGAGTTGTTTGAAGGAAAATATCAGTACAATGGGTCGAAACGAAGGAGGTCAGAAAGATGAATCGTTGAAAGGAAAAAATTACATGTGTTACTTTGTGTGTGATGTGTTTTCTTGTACGGTAGATTTCCTTACTACCATACTTCGATTGCAAAAATGGTCCGTAAAGTAAATGCATTACTACTTAGTGATGATTGCAACATTCCTTGTACAATATGTTTAGTAGTGAACAGTACGTACAATCAACTCATTAAGAGGGTTAATGCACAGCGCCGGACGGGTCAATCATATCAGTTCTTCCAAAAATTCATTGGCAGGCGCGTCAGTTCTTCCATAAGGTGCACGGAAATGTGAATCGTAATGGAAATTGTGGACAATTGCGTTGTTTATTATAGAAATGGAAATCGTGGACAATTGTGTTGTTGATTACCATTGTGTTGATTCCGACTTTCATGTACCCGTAAAACCAACTAGTACGCTAATTTGCATGAGTTATTACTAGTAGATACTAGTAGTACATTATTTTCACTAGTACTTAATCGAAATGGAAATCGTGGACAATTGCGTTGTTGATTATCGAAATGGAAATCGTGGACGATTGTTTTGTTGATTGCGATCGAGTTGATTCCGACTTTCATGTACCGGTAAAACAAATTACGCTATTTTGCATGAGTTATTACTAGTAGATACTAGTAATACATTATTTTCACTAGTACTTCATCATTATAATTGATTATTTCATTATCTTGCCGACGAGCAAAACAAATACCAACGTGTTAGGTGTTACTACTACCTAATCTTTGAATAGATAATCTACTCTACTGATACTACTAATACTAATCTTCCAATCGACAGTCGAACCAACCATGGAGGGAATTTACAAAATACAAAAGGTGGTTCAGGAACACCCAGCCAATCTCGAACAAGAACTCCGGAAAATGGTTGTTTATCACAAGAAAGAGACTGCTCGACTCCAAAAAATGATTCGTAAGATTCGTGCAGAAAAAAGAAATGATCCAAATGTTAAAATTGCAAGCGTCGATCCTACTAGCAATCATCAAGTCGTTCCGAATGTAACCAGCAGCATCTATCCACCAAGCGGGTTATTTGAGAACGAACAAGATTTGAGTGGCGATTCCGACAGTGTAGCTTCTGAAAATACAGCGGATCTTCCTGCCGTTAAACAGGAACAAAACCCTTGAGTGCAATAGCCCGCCTGGGGTGGATTCGACTTGGAGTTGACATGGAGTTGGAGTTGGGATTTGAGTTGGAGTTGGAGGATTTGGGTCAGAGCCCATTATACCCCTATGGTGGAAACATGTTGAGAAAATGAAATAAGTCATTCGTGCACAAGTTGTACACAAAATAGTGCTTGTCACGAAACGAATATGATATCCTTAACCCTAAAATAGTTATTTTATTTGAGGAGTGACGAGATATTGTCTCAAAAGTAAAGGTGTGCGACGCACAAGGTATTTTAGTAGACAAGCGACCTAAAAAGATAGGAAATTTAAAAAATAGGGTCGAGAATTGTAAAAATACCGCGCGATAGCCCGCGGGGGGTCGAGAAACAGTTCTCGGACGAAGAACAAAACAGCCAAAACACTTGCAATTTCCACAAAATAACACCGCTATCCTCAACAAAACACTCCCCTTGGTCTCCAGCAACAAAAATGTCTTACACAAGTGGAATATTTGCCAGAGCAGCACGGCAAGTCCAACATGATGACAATGATGGTATTCCAATGAATACTCAACTTGCCTACGGTCGAAAAGGGGAGGAATTCCTTCAGTATTGCACCAGTGTGTTTTCTTCCTTTGGTTACTCCACTCAAATAGTGACTGAAGAAAAGGTCTTTGGCTTCCTCTTCTATCAGGCCTACCGGACGCGGAGGACAAGAGGGCGGCGTAAGAAGGGGCAATCGCGAACGCAAATTTTTGACCCCGTCGACTACCACGCCGTGATGGCCAAATACAACAATGCCAATCATGCCGGCGCTGCTTCTTGCGAGTCAATGCTGGAGACAGACCCTGTAGGTTAGGATACGGTGAATCAGTACTTTTGTTCCATCCTCAAAATATTGCGGCATCAGAGAAGTCAGAATGCCAACACTCTTACAAAGGAACACCTTTGTACTGACAGGGTTACACAGTTGCTCCGCGTTGTCCAAGTAAGAAAGAAACGGATCAAGCTGATTCGACACGACAAGAAAATCGATCACGCGTTGTCCCCCTACATGACCGTGTCAAGCATCGAGCGAATCAAGGCCTTCTTGTTCTACAAGCATTGTACCAAACACAACTACCACATCGCTGCCTTGAGGGGCCGTTTCTGTTTCCTTATGACCCATTGTGGTGTTCTCCGCGGGGAGTCCTTGTTCAAATGCACGTTGCCGGATCTGTGCAGCATCATCAAAGCTGACAAAGGCGTACACTCCTGCCTGATCTTTATCATGCAAATCATTACAGGGAAAGCAAACGGTCAGCAAACTTTGTACGGTTGTGTGATCAGGCACTGCAACATCAACATGTGTCCCATTGGCGCTTTGGGCTTCTACTTAATGGCGCGATTCCATGCAACTGGAGAACTTGCGTGGTACGGCTTTGCAGAGAACATGTCATGGTTCGAAGTCAAATTACTCACCGATTGTAATCACTCGCAGAACCACCGTCCCATAACAGACCAAGTGTATGCAAAAACAATGTGGAAAGCATGCACGGCGTTGGGCGTCGCATCGAAGCATTTCCTTCACTTTGGCCGCAGATCAGGTGCAGTTGCGTTGGAGATGCAAGAAGTGGATCCCCAATACATCAAGATGATCGGAAATTGGAACCTTGATGTCCGAGAAGATCGGTATTCCTCAAAACTCCCACTGAAGGCGATGCGGGTCTTGGCTGGACATGCACAAGAGAAAGGCAGCTTCTTCTTACCCCGTGGTACCGTCGACCCACCTCCAGAGCTTCGTCATCAAGTATTCCCGTTCCTTGACAAGGCAATGGACTCAATTGCAAATCGTGCCGCCCCCGACAAGCCGACTGCTCAAGCATTCTTTGAGCTCCTCTTGAATTTGCAATTTGTTGTACTGCAGGATGCTGCGGTCTTGATACACAACGGGAGACCGAATTGCCTCTTCTCCTTGCCTGTTTTCAACACGGAATTGTTCCAGGCTTATCAAGCACAAGTCGTTGAAAAGGTTATGGGAGCAGGACTCAACAAGGAGAGAGGAGGTACTACTACCGCAATCCAACGAAGTATGGACGTGGCACTTCCGGGGTTTTGCGACCGACTTCACAATATTCATACCGAAGTCCATAATGTTTCAAAGGATGTTACACGGATAGACGATCAGGTTAGCAAATTCGAACAGAACCAAGATGTGATCAACAGACAAATACACCATTACCTGCAGCACATGGCGGCCTTTCGTCTCCCAACAGAAGCAGACGGAACAACAACAACCGCCGGGGCACGAGGTAGTACTAACCTTCTTATTCCCCAAAAAACCTTGATTCAACAGCATTCCGTGGTGTCTTTGATGTGGAAGGAGTGGTTTGGACTTGAGGACTTCAAAGAAGATGACTTCCCTGGAGGGATTGAAGAGCTTGAAAAGACATTTGGCAATTGATGGAGGAAGCATTATAGCGCGGCCAAGCAGAAGCAGTTCTCGCGACTCAAGTGTATTATAGAGTTCATCAAGGATAGAGCTCATTCTGGCGAATCCTTAGAGGTACTTCTGGAGGAAGGTGATGCCTTAATGAAGGTAAAGACCACGCTGACGTCACTCCACAACCATGTCCGGAAGGCTAAGTCGTTTCGACTTGTTATTCCAGCATCCCAATTGATAATCGATCCTGCTTTGCTAACGGTTTGATAGATCAACTTGTAGATTGTTGATTGGACTCAATCGATTGATTCGATTGGAGAGGACTCAATCAATTTGATTGGAGAGGCAGGGGGAGGAGAGCCAATTTGATTGGAGAGGACTTGATTGATTAGATTGGAGATGGGGAGGAGAGCCGATTCGATTGGAGAGGAGGACTCGATCAATTGGAGAGGGGGAGGAGGAGAGCCGATTCGATTGGAGAGGACTCAATCGATTGGAGAGGAGGCGATTGAAGAGGAGGCGAGTCAATTGGAGAGGAGACTCAATCGATTGGAGAGGAGACTCGATCAATTTCATTGGAGAGGGGGAGGAGAGCCAATTCGATTGATTCAATTGGAGAGGGAGAGGCGAGTCGATTGGAGAGGAGACTCGGTCAATTCGATTGGAGAGGGGGTTCTTGATTGGAGAGGGGGAGAGCCGCGGATTGGAGAGGAGAGTCGATTGTTGATTGCTTGAGAGGAGAGGAGAGTCGATTGTTGATTGGAGAGGGGGAGAGCCGCGGATTGGAGAGGGGGAGAGCCGCGGATTGGAGAGGAGGAGGAGAGTCGTTCATTGGAGAGGAGAGGAGAGCCGATTGTTGATTGCTGGAGAGGAGAGGAGAGTCGATTGTTGATTGGAGAGGGGGAGAGCCGCGGATTGGAAAGGAGGAGGAGAGTCGATTGTTGATTGGAGAGGGGAGGAGGAGAGGAGAGCCGATTGCTGATTGGTGGAGGAGGAATCCCATGGTCGATTCGATTCCAATATTGTTTTGCTTAGCATCAGTTTAGGATGAATCCCATGGTCGATTCGTTTCCAAGATGATTCTGCTTAGCCAAGTTTAGCAGAGCCAAAAAAGATGCAGAGTTTAGATCCAAATTTGAAATTATGAGCTCTTTGTTGCAAAAGTAGAAATTATGAAGTGGAATCACTTGTTATCTAGTAATATCGCGTGTTACGTAGTAGAATCACGTGCAAATTAGAATTCCTTCCTTTTGCAAATCACTCCAACCAATCTAAACCAATCGTGGAAATCGTTCCCATTTCCTTGAGTATTGAGCAACGCGGTGAGTATCAAAGAACTGAAATAATTTGCGATAATGTTTTGGGATTCACCTCGGCCGGTGAGTTAAAAACTAAAGTGGAGAACTGAAGTGGAGAACACTCTTCCCTTTCAAGTCCGGGTTTGGTCCGTTGGATAGAAGAAGAGGTGCGGTACTACTAGTCTACTAAAATAAGTGGTGTCCAGTACAAAACCTACGCTGACTTGAGTAAAATGAAATAAGTAGTGTCTCGCGGTACTAAAATAAGAGTCCAGTACTAAACCTACGCTGACTTCTGTAAAATAACTTGTGTTATTAATTTGTTCCAGTATTAATAAGTCAGTTATTATATACTCAAGTCAAAAATTGCGCGCGCGCAAGTCAGTCAGGGAGTCTGACTTGGAGTCGATTCTGGTAAAAATAATAATAATAATACATCGAGTACGGTACGTACGGTAAGAGATATAATACTAAACTCAGAGCAAAGTCAGACGCTGGTCTTAATAATTTGTGCACAGTTTAACCGTAATCATCGTTTTCTCTGACTTGGTAAAGTAACCACTGTCAGCAATTCCAACTAATGAGATGAGCCACATAATATTATTTTCGCGACCATGTGACGACATCGCCGGGCCCTCCAATACTCAAATTCTTCAGCCAAATCAGCTTTAAGAAGGGTGACAAGAAGGACGCCCAGGTCCCGGGCCTTGGGCCTGTCGTATCTCGTCTCTCCTTCTCCCGATACACGTCCAACCGTCATCCCAAATACAATTGATCGGAATTCGAACTTTAATCACACGTTTCAATTCTGAGAACACGTCACTTTTGTATATGAGAAGCTTCTCCCAATCTAATACAATTGGATACAAAAGTATTGAAAAACATGTTTCTTTCTTCAGATTTATCATTCCCACAATTCTAAACTCTTACTAAATCAAACCACTATTACACGTTCTCTTTTTAGAGGCTTACGACACTGTTTAAAAAGTCAAATAAACGCTTCTATTCGATATTTATCCTTCACTATTACTCGAGTATTACAATTCAACGCTTTACACTCTAATCAACGCTTTTCCTCACCCGTACTAACTATCAACATTACTATTCACAATGACTACTTACAATCTTATCCCCTTCAAGTTCAATTTTGATCCGAACACGATTGAAAAAGCGGAATACAAAACTTCAAGAGTCAAAGATTGTGTCACCGAAACAACCAAAGTGAAAGTCCCCATCATTTCACACTCTTCCACTCATATGCAAATCATTCACTCCATTCATGAATTTAACAAGGCCAGACAAACCCTCAAATGGGACGATGGCGCCAAGCTCTTCAACAAGTTCCCAGACATCCTCAATGACTATGCCGACAATGCTTGGTTCACTGAACAAATCGAAGACCTTGAAGAAACAGAAGACAACTTTGATATTGTCATAGGACAATTTATCCAATTCAAGTTCTCCAACAACTTTGATGCCTACCGCAATCACAAACGATTCATCCTCAATATCAAGAAAACTTCCAACATGACAGTCAACACGTTTGTTTTAATGGTATCTTACCATAACAAAGCCATTCTCCCTCTACTTCCCGATGGCGAAGACTTCAAGAGCTTGATCTACGAATCAATGCCTGAACAATGGAGACACACCTATGAAGAACACAATTCACCCTTTGACAATGAACTCCATCAAATCATCACCAGAATGGAAAGACTACACCAAAAGTTCATACGAAACAACAACAACAACAGCAACAACAACAATACCAACAATCAAAACAACAACAAAAACAACAACCGCCGCAACAACAACAACAACTACAACAATCACCGAAACAACAACAACAATGGCAATCGAAACAACAATTCGAACAACAACAACAACAACAACAACAACAACCAACGTAACAACAACAATTGCAATCGAAACAACAATTCGAACAACAACAACAACAACAACAACCAACGTAACTACAATAACAACAACAAACAAAGACTACAATCTTCGGACCCTTGTCCTATACATCCAGCATTGAACCACACATGGGGGCAATGCTTCCAGAACGCAAGCAATCCTAACAGAAACAGCCGTAGTAACAACAACAACAACAACAACAACAACAACAACAATCAAAGCAACAACAACAATGACTCATATGTCAAGGATCGTTCCAAAGATAACAACAACAACACTCCACCTACTCCTCCTGATACAGAACAACACATGTGCGTTGTTATTCAAGAACACTCCGAGTCCCCAGAAAAAATTTGGCATGATCTCTTTCATGTCGACATTGAAGCCGACTCTGGATATTACGACAAAGACATTCAACGGTTCCCGTCATACAACAACGATTTGTGCGCTGAGATTCCAACGGAAGAATTAATCTATATCAACAACAAGCCTAACAAGGAACCACTCACTGACTCTTATGTCATATCTCCTAGCCCACCTAGTGGCTACACCGAAAACTTTACTGCTCTCTCCAAACCAAAGGAGCCTCAAGATCTTGCTCCAACTACCATCACTACTTGCAATCAAGTAAATGAACACAAAAGAAAATACTACTTCAAGACACTCTTTGATTCAGGATCAACCGACAACCTTATTCTTCAATCATCCCTTCCACCAACAGTCGTCCTCCATGATCTCAAAACTCCGGTCAACATGATTACCACCAATGGCAAAGCCAGCTGCTCCAAGTATGTAACCCTTCACAACCTCATGCTTCCCAAGCTATCCTTCTCACTCCTCATCAACAAGGTCAAGTGCTATGTAGTCGAAGCCAAGATGAATTACCATTTCATCCTTGGTCGAAAGACTATGAAGGATATTGGAATCAAAATGGATTTTGAAAACTCAACCATGACCTGGTACGAGAAAACAATGCCATTCCATCCTCCCAGTTACTTTCATGACAAGACTATCATCCAAAGAGCCATGTCCAACAAACCATACGACGTTGCCGAATGCTACATGAACCAAGCCAACCAACAAGCTTACGTTGATGGAGCAACCAAATATGAGAAGACTGACCTACCCAAACTAGTCTCTGAACAAACTCATCTCAGTTCATACGAACAAGAGCGCCTCCTCAAGATCCTCAGCCCACATGCCAAGCTATTCGAAGGTCTCACCGACCGCTAACTAGGAATCTTTCCAGACAAAGAATTCCATATCGGCCTCCAACCCGATGCAGTTCCATTTCATACCAAGCAACCATACTCCATTCCCATCCACCAGCAACAAGCCGTCAAAACCGAACTCCTTTGACAAGTCAATCTTGGTATCCTTGAACGTTGCTATGCTACCAAATGGGGAATGCCTACATTTGTGGTGCCCAAGCCAGATGGCTCCTGCCATCTAATCAGTGACTTTCGTGAACTCAACAAGGTCACCAAGAAACTTCATTACCCACTACCAAAGATTCAAGATATCTTCCACCGGCGTCAAGGCTTCAAATACCTTACACTCATCAACGTCAGTATGCAATTCCACACCTTCAAACTTGATGAAGAATCCAGTTGAAAGTGTGTCCTTGTAACTCCTTTCGGCAAATTTCGCCTCCTTCGTCTACCCATGGGCTTCCTAAACTCTCCATGTTGGGCCCAGGGTTGTATGGAACAAATGTTTCTTTATCTCCCTCAAGTCGAAGTCTACATTGACGATATTGGAATCTTCTCCGATGAACTCAATGTTCACTGCAAGACCGTCAATGATGTCCTTTACCTACTAAAGGCCCATAACTTCTCAGTCAAGCCAGCCAAATGTCACTGGTTGAAAAGCTCTGCACCATGGCTCGGACACATCATATCTTCCGATGGTGTTAGACCTAATCCTATCAAGATAGAACCCATCCTGAAGCTTACTTTCCCAAGACCATTACCCAATTAAGATCGTTTATTGGTATGGTTAATTTTTACAGAAACTTTTGGCGCGGACGCGCTGAAGTTCTTGCTTCACTCACAGCTCTATCCGGCCAACAAAAGGGTAAGCTTGCGCCCAATCCAGCACTTATTGAAGCTTTTACACCTGCAAAAGCTATGATAGCTGAAGATATTCTTCTCAGTTACCCTGATCCGAACAAACCATTTCATGTCTACACTGTCGCCTCTGATTATCAGTTAGGCGCTGTAATTGTCCAAGACAATCGAATCATTGTCTGTTATTCTCAAAAACTAACCAAGGCTCAACTCAAGTATCCTACAATCGACAAAGAAATGCTCTGTGTAGTCAAAGTCTTCAAAGAATTTTGACCTATCCTCTGGGGCGCAGAAATCATTGTATGGACCGGCCATATCAATCTCACTTGTCAAACGATCACTTCGAATCGAATCATGACCTGGCGGATACTCCTTGAAGAATTCTCTCCGGTTTTCAAATACATCAAGAGCAAAGAAAATGTCATTGCAGACCCACTCTTGTGACTTCCCATGCAAGAAGACAACAAGGAACACAACCTCAAAGATTCTCCTCCCCTGGATCTCTCTGATCTCTTCATCAACTATCTGGAAACAATCCCTGAATACCCACTAGCCCTTCCACACCTTGCGCAGGCACAACTTGCTGATGAAAGTATTACCCAAAACAAAAAGTATACAACTCAAAATTTCAATGGCACAGATATATTCGTATTTACTAACCACAATAACCAAACCAAAATTGTTCTCCCTGCAATCCTCAGAGCCAACACTATCAAATGGTACCACCATGTCCTCGGGCATGCTGGAGCTGATTGACTCACCAGCACAATCAATTGATTCATCTACTCTCCTGGTCTCAAGGATGCAGTTCTTCAATTCTGCCGTACTTGCGATGCCTGTCAATGATACAAGTTAGATCATCACCACCATGGTCAATTCGCCACTCGACAAGAAACGCACGTACCCTGATATACCATAGCCATCGACGCAATTGGTCCATGGTCTATTGAACTCCCTGGTCATCCTCTACCTATCCAATTCAATGGTTTTATTATCATGGATATGTCAACAAATCTCTTGGAAATCATTCAATCTCCTCAAGTCAATCCTACCAGCCTAATGGCAGTCCATGCACTCAACAATGCCTGGCTATCTTGATACCCTCGACCCAAAAATTGTCAATTCGATAGAGGACCTTGCTTCATTGGCCATGATTTTCAATTTCACCTTGAATATCTTGGTATCAAACCCAAGATGTCTACAACCAAGAACCCACAATCAAATGCTGTTCTTGAACGTGCCCATGATACCATCAAATCAGCCATGCGCATTGAACTAAACACCAATCCTCCTCAAGATCTACAACAAGCTCATGATCTTATCGCCAACATCTTTGCATCCACTCAATTTGCTCTTCGGTGCACTGTCCACAAGACCTTTGGCATCTCTCCAGGTGCCCTTGTATTCAACCACGATATGTTTCTCCCCATCCCTATCATCACTGACATGAACATAATTTGAAACGAACGCCAAAACATTATCAACACAGATGCCCTTTGTGAAAACTCTCATCGCAAACAACATAACTTTGCTGTCAATGAACAAATCATGATCACCAAACCAAATGCAGATGCTCTTCATGCCAAGAACATTGGTCCATTCACCATTGACCAAATCTTCACCAATGGCACCATTGCCTACTGGAAAACTCCACACCTCAAAGAAAGAATCAACATTCGTCACATCAAGCCTTATCACCCTACTCTTTGACTCATTCTACAAGAAGGAGAAGAGTGCCGTATCTTGTCTCTCCTTCTCCCGATACACGTCCAACCGTCATCCCAAATACAATTGATCGGAATTCGAACTTTAATCACACGTTTCAATTCCGAGAACACGTCACTTTTGTATATGAGAAGCTTCTCCCAATCTAATACGATTGAATACAAAAGTATCGAAAAACATGTTTCTTTCTTCAGATTTATCATTCCCACAATTCTAAACTCTTACTAAATCAAACCACTATTACACGTTCTCTTTTTAGAGGCTTACAACAGGGCCTGGGCCCGGGGCACCCTCACAAACACAACAAACACTTACACTTCGATTCCAACAAACAAACATAAACACACACAAAACACACACAAAACAAACACAAAACACACAAAACACACACAAAACACACACAAAACACACACAAAACACACACAAAACACACACAAAACACAAAAATGACAAAACGGCGAACACCGCAACAACAAGATGACAACAAGCATACTTACAATACCCACCAAAAATACCCACCATCATCCTCAACAAAACACTCCCCTCGGTCTCCAGCAGGAAAAATGTCTTCTTACACAAGTGGTCTATTTGTCAAAGCAGCAAGGCAAGTCCGACAGGATGACAATGATGGAATTCCACTTAATACTCAACTCGACTATGGTCGGAAAGGGGACGAAGAATTCCTTCAGTATTGCACCAGCATATTTTCTTTGTGTGGTTACTCTACGCAAATAGTAACTGAAGAAAAGGTCTTTGCCTTTCTTTTCTATCAGGCATATTGCACACAAAGGACAAGAGGCTGCCGTATGACAACCCCGAACGCAAATTTTTGACGTTGACGACTACCACACCGTGATGGCAAAATACAACAGCAATCATGGTGCAGCTTGTGAGTTGATGCTGGAGACAGGCCCTGTGGGTGATGATACTGTGAATCAGTACTATTGTTCTATCCTCAAAATCTTGCGGCATCAGAGGAGTCAGAACGCCAATACTCTTATGAAGGAACACCTTTGTACTGACAGGGTTACACAGTTGCTCCGCATTGTCCAAGTAAGAAAGAAAAATATCAAGAAGATGTGACACAATGAGCAAATAGATCACGCGTTGCCACCGTAAATGACAGTGAAAAGCATCAAGCAGATTGAGGCTTTCTTGTTGTCTAAGCATTGGTACAAACATAACTACCACATTGCAGTGTTGAGGGACTGATTATGTTTCCTTATGATGCATTATGGTGTTCTGTGTGGTGAGTTCTTATTCAAATGTGAATTGTCAGATCTGTGCAGCATCATCAAATCTGACAAAGGCACACACTCCTACCTGATCATTATGATGCAAATCATGACGGGGAAAACAAATGGTCAGAAAACTTTGTATGGGCGCATTATGAGACACAGAGATGTTAACATGCAGCCTGTCAGCGCGTTGGGCTTCTACTTGATGGCACAACTTGATTCAACTGGAGAGCTTTTGCGATATGGCTTTGCGGATATTGTGTCATGGTTCAAAGTCAAATTACTCACTGATTGTAATGACTCACAGGATGACCATCCAATAATAGACCAAGTGTATGCAAAAAACATGCAAACAGCATGCAAAGCCTTGGGCATCGTAACAAAGCATTTTGTTCACTTCCGCTGTGGTACAGGTGCAGCTGCATGCAAAATGCAAGAGGTGGATCCGTAATACATCAAGATGATCAGAAATTGGAACCTTGACATCAGAGAAGATTGATATTTGTCAAAATTCCAGATGAAGGTGATGCGGGTCTTGGCTGGACATGCGCAAGACAAAGGCAGTTTCTTCTTGCTGTGAGGTATCATCGAGCCACCTCCAGAGCTTTGTCATCAAGTGTTCCCATTCCTTGACAAGGCAATGGGCACAAGCAATGCCTGTGAGAAGCCAACTGCTCAAGCGTTCTTTGAGCTCCTACTGAGTTTGCAATGTGTCATACTGCAGGATCCTGCCATCTCAATCCACAAAGGGAGAAAAATTTGCCTCTTTTCCTTGCCATTTTCAACACCAAATTGATCCAGACTATGAAGCGGCACTCATTGCCAAGGTTATGGCCGGAGCAGGAGTCAAGGGAGCCTCAACCTCTATCCAACGGAGTATGGATGTTACACTTTGTGAGTTTTGCGACCAACTTCACAACATTCATTCTGAAGGCTATAATGTTTCACAGGACGTTACACAGATAGATGCTAAGGTTAGCATATTCAAAGAGAAACAAGATCATGCCATCAACAGACAATTAAACCGCTTCCTGCAGCACATGGCTTTGTTTCATCTCCCAGCAGAAGCAGCAGCAACAACAAGAAGCACAATCAGCGCGGCGGGTACTAACTTTCCAAGAAAAACCTTGATCTGACAGCATACGGCAGTTTCCTCAATGTCAAAGGAGTGGTTCAGACTTGATGACTTCAAAGACAATGACTTCCCTCGTAGGATTGAAGAGCTTGAAAAGAGATGCGGCAATCAATGGAGAAAGCATAAAAATGTTGCCAAGCAGAAGCAGTTCTCATTACTCAAATGTATAATACAATTCATGAAGGGGGGAGTTGATGTTGGCAAATCCTTAGAGGCAATGCTGGAAGAAGGTGATGCCTTAATGAAGACAAAGACCACACTGACGTCACTCCACAACCATGTCCCAAAGGCCAAGTCCTTTAGACTTAGTCTCACCACCAACCAATCAATGATCAATTTGTGGTTCATCCCCAAAGCATTGAATACTTTGCAAACAGTTTGACTTGTAGATTGTTGAATGGTTTCTCCGCCTTTGTCTATTGTCAATTAGTTTTCAAGATTGTTTTGCTTAGCATCGATTAGGTTTCGATTTGGTTGAGAGTACTATATTGTTGATTGTCAATTGTTCCAACGAATCCCATGGCCGATTCGATTCCAAGATTGTTTTGCTTAGCATCAGTTTAGTAGATTTGGTGGAGGAGGAGGAATCCCATGGTCAATGTCACTTGTTGATTGGTTTCTATTAAATTCCTTTCCTACGTATGTAAGGAGACTTCAGGCCGGTACTTTAACTTACGTATATTCCTACGTAATTTATAGTACTACAGCTGGAGTGGTACGATACAACCAATCGAGTCACATGCACCTCTAGTGTTTGGAATAATGAGACTCAGTCATTATGCACTTCTGTGTGCAAGATGGAGTATCTCTGTAAACAGGATTGGAATATTCTTCTCTAGGGCCGGTGACTACATCCAGCTCATATCTTATGATGAATGACCGGGAAGGCCCAATCTTTCTGTTTTCACGATCAAAGTTCAATACTTCAGACCGGAAGTATATAGCCATTTTGATAGTCCCAATCATGTTGTTCAATACTTAAGATGTTTCGTACCGCTGCTTTGATACTCACGATTAGAAGGAGAGGTTCAAAGAAGCTTCTCACACGATATACATATATATGTACTCTTGCAATATATATATATATATATATATCCTTGCATCAATGTCTCGATAATCACGATTAGAAGGAGAGGTTCGAAGAAGCTTCTTGTGCGATATATATATATATATACTCTTGCAATATATATATATATATATATATATATATCCTCGTATCAATGTTTCGATAATCACAATTAGAATCAAGGAGAGGTTCGAAGAAGCTTCTCACGATATATATATATATATATATATATATATATGTATATGATAACGCGTGATTCTACAGTGCTGTACAAAGTATTAGCGGCGCACTGTATTCATCACTGCACTAAAAGAGATATAATGCTCTCCAGCAAGATTACTCTCTTTATCTCATACTTTTAACATTCAACTGATTATATCTCCAAAATTCCACACTAGTTGCTATCAACTACTTGTAATCTACATTACCTAAGATCTATCTGACTGTGCCGACAAAGTTAGCACTGAAGAAGAGATCCGGAGTTTCCATAGTCTCGCCTTGTAGTAAGATTGTCTGTTGCCGAAAGTATCGAAACACATTCGACACGTATAGAGTACAATCATTCGTCTACTAACACACTAACGCAGCATTGCTGTTCTTAAGAAGCCTTCAAATCAGACTCTGAACAGACCGGATTCAGAAGGAAAATAATAGTTTCAAGGAATCCCATGGTCGATTTGATTCCAAGATTATTTTGCTTAGCATTGGTTTAGTAGATTTTGTAGAGGAATCCTATGGTTGATTCGATTCCAAGATTATTCTACTTAGCAAAGTTCACGGTCCGAGTCCAGATCCAAAAAATATGCAGAGTTTGTTCCAAATTAGAAATGATGATCACTTTGTTGCAAAAGTAGAAATTATGGAGTGGAATCACTTGTCATCTAGTAAATTGTGTGTTGTCTTTACATGCTGTATGTGCGTTGAAATGAATTGTATAAACAGTTATTTACTCTGGCAACTGTCACGATTATGTTATTTGACCTGTCTGGTGTATGTCCCGCAGTCTGTCTGTCTGCCCTTAACCGCGTGATTTCTAGAGTCCCCGTGTCTTCATGGTATTATAGTACTAGTACAAGATACCTATCCCGCATGTCTCATTTTTTCATCGACCCCATCTCGCCACATACACCTCATCGCTAGTTCAATTAGCCTGGTCCCACTCATTAATTTAGTGAGTAAGTCTGCTATATTCGACTCGCCTGGCTCCTTTGCAATCCGGATGGTTCCTGCTGCTATGCACTCCCTTGCCTTATGATAGGCGACACTATTGTGCTTCTTCTTACAAGGACTTTCCGGTCGTGTAGTGTTCTTCACAACTGATACATTGTCACAGTAGATATTGGTGGGTCCTTCTATAGGTATGCCCATCATTCGTAGTTTATACCTTAGTCCCTCTACCATTTTGATTGCTATTCTCAGTGCGACTATTTCCGAGCCGAATGTAGATGTCTCAACAGTTGTTTGCCTCTTAGAGAACCACAAAATAGGTGCTCTGTTAACAAAGATGATGACTCCTGTATGAGATCTTCTGGTAGTCTTGCAACCCGCGTGATCCGCATCTACAAAACATGTAGTAATAACAGCCTTCCCTTTTGGCTCGGGCATATCTGGAGGCAGTAACTCTTTGGCCTCTGGATAGAACTCACTCCAGTCGCACAACTGAAAATTTGACTCATCTACCTCGGGCATGGATGCATCAAATACCAACTTGGACTTACTGTAATTCTTTAAGTATGCAAACAGATGAAACAACTGGTTGAGATGACCCTCTCTTGCTTGAGCAAGGTATCGAGACATAAGTGACACGGGCATAATGATATCCAATTGGCCGAGTTCACATATCCACTGGAGTATCCCAACCAAACCTTGATAGTAGTTTTGTTTCTCCGGATCGAGTTCTGGTGACGCGTCTATCTCAGGCCTATACTCAGCGCTCAAAGGGGACCTTGCTGTCTTAGGTAGTACCTTAAACGCATATTTTCCAGTTAGTAGTCCTTCTTCAACCGATCTGATGGCTTTTGCAGTATACTTAGATGAAGCCATGGACCAGTACGGGTTACCATTTATGTAGGTCTTCCCAATATCAGCTCCCAAGTAGAAAGAAGGTTCTTCAACTGTTCCATTCTTCAACTTGAACTGCCTTTCTATTGCATCCATCTGGAAATTTGGATCCATTCCACATACAAGAATATCATCAACGTAGGCCACGCAGTACTCGTAGTAAGCCGTACCATCTGGTTTGAACGCAGATTGGAGATGCACGTCAGGATCAGCTTTGCAAGATATATAACCAAGCTCCCTTAAATTACTAGCCAAGTGTGATCGAAAAGATGCCCCTGCAACCGGGAGCCCATATAAAGCCCTTTCAATCTTGCAGGGCCTTCCACATACCTCTGGCGCAAACCCTTGGGCCTCTGTAGCTATTGTGAAGTACTTCTCTTTCATGGGTGCTGTTAAGTAAGCATTTTGTATGTCCGCACTGAGTACCTCGAGGTTGTTAAGTGCTGCAACGAGGAAGAACAATCGAACTGAATCTCTACTGGGTACACTGGAATAAGTGTATTCCTTGGAGATTTCTGGGACTTTGTGACCGTCACCGACTAAGCAGGCCTTCCAAGTTAGGTCAATCTTGACATCGAAGACCATGTGCATGGTTATTTTGGTATGTCCCACTGGTATCTTGTCTTCCTTGTTGAATTCAAAGGCAATAGAGCTGTTCCTCATTTCTTTTGCAATAGCCCGAGCCCAATGATCGGTCCCCGTCTCTTGATCAATCGCTTTTGCCTCTGCAATTGACTTAGGGAGCCGGACCCCAAACTTATGGGACTTGGTCCAATATTTGGTTTTAGCGCCAGATATGATCCGGTCTTTTCTCCGAAGTACCTTATAGGCCCACCACTTAAAAGCTGGCTCATTTATAATACCTTCCTCACAGGCGTATATTGCTGTTTCTATCAGGAAGCTTTCCTTCATATCACTTAACTTTGCCCAGGACGTAGTGCCATCCTTCCACCTAACAAGGAACCTCCATCCCTTGGTTGTTGCTTTTGTCCTAGTTTGTCCGGATTTTGTTGTGTAAGTAGCCTGTTTGATAGTTAAGGCCTCCTCATCCCTTTTGAAATTGATGATCTCATCCATCAAACAATACATGCGCCCTTCATCGTCGGCGGAAGAATAGATACTTTCTGCAAGCATGTTGGCTGTATAGATTTCGATAGATCCATCTGGCATAGAGACCTCGTAAGATCTGGAATCTAAGAGTGAATTGTTGTTCTTTTCACCAACCAGCACACCATCCTTATCCCTGCAACGGCTCTTGACTAGCCCCCGGATGTGTTGGTCCCCTATCTGGAGTAATACCTCGGTCCCAAGATACTCGTCAAGATCCTTATCAGATAAGTCATCAACATCCGGGGAAGAAGCTTCAGCTTCTGCCATGAGGACTTCATCCTCTCCCTCATATTTGCCGTCAAATAGGCCCAGAGGTGGTTCGCCAAGTTCGTTTTCAAGATAAGTATCGGAAGGTTTAACTTCATCACCTATTTTTGAGTTGATTTCTTTGTTGTGTGCTTCCAACTGTGATAGGATATCCGGATGTCTCCATTCTTCCTCAGATATAGCCCGGGTGCTGTTTGTTATGTGAACCTTTCCAGTCTTAAATAAGATATAGTGATAATCTCCACCACCAAAAGTATCCCCACATGGGCCCAGCCACCAGCCAAGCCTATTTGTCTTTCCATTTAAGTCGTACCACCAAATGAAATCGTACCAGTCGTGGATCATATGCAGTGTGATGTCCAGAGTATACCCATGTACCAATTCAAAGCTAGTCCTCCCCATTGAAGAAGGATCGCTCAATGCCATGAGATTCATCCGGCCGGCCGCTAACATTCCACAGAAGGCCCAACACCTCCTGGAACTGCCCTTCTTAGAAGTCATCCAACGGATGGCCCTCCTCAAGTCCCCGGCACTGTGTTCTGCTGTATTCTGCCAAGAGCAGTGAGGTTGTATGTACGTTTGCCGAATGCGATCGTACATACGGAGGCCAGATGAAGTAGCCGGGACGTGTCATACCCTGTACCTAGTGGTTCGGGGTGAATCGTGGATGAATATTTGACTGGGGTCCCACAAGCCGGCAGGCACCCTGAAAGGGTAGCAACGACTCGCAGGAAAGAGGCATTGGTGGCGTCTTCTTCTTCTGCAAAGTGAGAGGAGTAGGGATTCCATGTATGGGTATCGGTAGCCAATACATGTTCACAGGTTGCCAGTTCCTTCTTTGTAGGTTTGCGGGAATCAAAATAGGATATGACCCCGTCGACTTTGAGAGGAAGAAAGAGCTTGGTGTCTTTGGATTGGAATGTAATCCCGTGTGTAGAAGTGGATTCGTATCTTCGTAGAGTGTCCTCAACCTTGTTGAAGTTGCAGTCCCGGACTTGATTGGGACATACCAAGCTGTGTTGCAACTTGGTGCCACAGAACAGAGCCTGCCCAAACACCAAGATATAGGTAATCCCGTCGGTTGGGCTCGTCCAAGCTGTGGCGCAACGAGCAATAGGGACATTCTTAAGTGGTGAGTAGGTGTCTGAAAATGGTGCAACATCCACATAGGTCAAAATAGAATCCAATGAATCGAGTAATATCATATTTGATCCCGCGGCTGTTGTATCAGCATGGCTGTCCAACTCGCAGCGACCATTATGGGTAGATGGTGAGCCAAGACTCTTAATATGGACTACTGGCCGGCCTACCCCGGATACAATCAACAGGCCCCGGCCGGCAAATCAATCTTGGTTCTTCTTCTTGTGAGTATGGCTACCAAATTGGTCGCCGGCCGACCCCTTTGCTGTAGTATTCCCACCCTTGGCTTCTACCAGAGAAACTTGCGCAGACTTTCCAGGAGAGTTGAGAGAGGGGCGTAGGGCCCTTACTTGGTTCTTTTGCGCCAAAGACATAGTGATCCAGACTTCTTTTGGATAGATTTTACCGTCAAGAGGCCCATCATATGTACCGGATGTCTTCTGTTTCTTGTTGTTGCCGGACTTCTTGTTGGAGGAGGAGTTGCCTTCATTGTTGCGTTTGTTACCCCTTTTTCCCTTGAATGAAGAGACATTCCGCAGACTGCCTTTGCGACTGGCTTGCATCTTCTTGATACCAAGCGCTTGAGTGAAGTGGGCAGCCTCTTTGTCGAAGTTGTTATACATGCCACCTCCTTCATTTAGGACCAATTGGACTGCTATTTCGAGCCTTGGGTCCAATATAGAGTGGCAGAAGTTGGTAACAAACTGGTCTTCAGGTGGGAGAGCCTTGTGCCGCAACAGGAACTCCTTTGCATCGTACCATTGCCTTTTGTGCTTGTCGAAACTGTAGTTCTTGGTATCCCCGGAGTAGGTAGAACTCTGTAGGAAGGCCCTCTTTTCTTCTATGAGAAGTCTTATATTTGTTGATTTGTATGCTTGAGAGTAGAGGGTGAAGTATGCCTTTCTTCCATCCCCTTCGGAGCCAAGACCTTGGATGTAGGACCAACCGGGGCCCGCCCCTACCAACTTGAATAGAATTCCCCATAACGTATTGTTGTCTTTGGTCCAGTGAGACCCTGAATGAACCGTGCACCGTATAGAATACTCAGTCCAGTTGACGTACTTGTCTGTCGGAGCAGATCCAACGGTTCCCCCCCTTTCAGCGTCGCTTACTATGGAGTCCTTCCGGATCGTGTAGAGTAGAGATGTTTTGGTGACACCCCTTTTATGTCGGAGGTATTCCCTGAACCGTTCATCAAATTCCTTGAATTTCGACATTGCAGTGAGTGGCTCTGGGAGAGTAAGGTCCCCGGCCGCCGTGTTGCTATCGTCTTCCTTCAGGGACTTGAGGCGAGTCCGAGTCTTAGCCTCTGCGTCCGGATCAGCCATCCAGTCAACCGGGGTGGCGGTGGCCCCAATGAGAGGCTGAAATTCAATCCAAGCCACAAACAACTTGAGACGGTCTCCAAAGACCCTCCCCACATACACTTGTTTTGGGTTCGGGCAGTAGTTGTGTTTGGTCTTGTTGACACCATTCACCAGGGATTTGATAGCAGATTCATCCATGTCTTGTAGGGAGTCAGTACTGCTGTAACCAGTCCGGAAGAGCTCGTCTGCCGTAATCCGGTTCAATCCGAAAGATTCCAGGATCTCCCTAAACACTAACTCAGTTGGAGTTAGAGACCTCTCCCCTGCATATCCAGGGATTCCCTCCAGTCTATCAGCGCGTTCGATCGCGTCTTGAACCTCTTGTGTGAGTGTAGAGGCCCGGTTAGTATCCATCATGGTCCTAATGAATTCCATTTGCGCCGCTGTGAAGCCAAGATTGGCAGGGATGGCTGGTCCATTGTCGGCAGCTCCACCAGCTGCTGGATTAGCGGCTGCGATGTTGTTGTTACGTTGGTTCTGTTGAGCTGGTCTTCCCCTCGCCATGGTTAGTAGTTTGCTTCTGGAGTAGTTGTTTGCTTGTTCTGTAAGTGATATATGAATGATTTTCTGAGGAGAATTTGCATTTCTTGAATAATCACTCTCAACACAATATCACTAGTAGTGGATGTTTTCTAGTGGTTTCTCCTCGCAAAATTCTACAAATGTTTCTATTCCGAACGCAAATCCCTCAGTTGCCCCTTACTTCAGCAAACTGTTCGGGCTCTGATTCTGAATCAGGGCCCTTGATTTGGCTTATGAATTCCTCCGCTGGCCGTTGGGTTTACTCGTGCAGGAATTTAGTGGCCGTTTGAGCCGGCTCGCTACTTGTTCCCACAGGAATTTGGGGCCGTTGAATTGTTTCCACAGGAATCAAGACCGTTGGTTTGTTTTCCTGTTATTTTACGGTTACAAGTCCAACGGGTCCCCCTATTCGGTGGGAGTTGAAATTGCTCTAGAATAATTCAACTGCCCTCTCCGCGTTGAGGCTAAGAACAGCTTAGTGCACACGTCTGTACGCTGTCCCGCCTTGTGGTAGTATCTTATTTTACTCGTGTAGAGGACTTGATCCCTCCTAACTGTACTCGCACCTAGTACTAGCCACGAGGCTGTATGCCTCTAGTTGTTGGTGTTGTTGGGGCCGTTAGCTTGTTGCCGTTTCTATGTACACCTAGGTGTATTACCAGTCCTTATCGTGTTGTTTGAGGCGCCATGTGGGCCTCTTCCATGCTTGAATTGGAACACGTTTACGTTTGAATGTAAAGACTGCGGCTGTTGTGGCCCTGAATTCAATATCTTGTATCGATGGCATTTGTTTCTTCTCCTAGGCCATTATGTCGTTTGAGAGAAGCAAGAGATACTAGCTCAAGCCCGGCTGAACTAGCGCCATTACCCATCAAAGTGCTCAAACATGGACATAGCCTTCAGGAGAGTCTTTGATTAACCGGTGATCAGTCGGTAATTGGTCTTGCTCCTTCTATTGTCATGTGAACCGCTGGAACACTCGTTTCTCATTGGAACGGTAGCCAATTGTTGACTAAACACTCTTTTGGTTAGAATCCTTGGGTCTGATAAACTTTGATTTCTACTTCGAGTCATTAGATAGATTTTGCTGTAATATTGATTAGGTTCTAAAATTGTGAGCATTAGGATCGAAGGGTACTTGGATCGCACCTCCACCAATCTCTCTTTACATGCTGTATGTGCGTTGAAATGAATCGTATGAACAGTTATTTACTCTGGCAACTGTCACGATTAAGTTATTTGGCCTGTCTGGTGTACGTCCCGCAGTCTGTCTGTCTGCCCTTAACCGCGTGATTTCTAGATAAACTTCGACAGACTGTACCAGTACAACTCGACGACTACTGGCATAAGCACAGGTTGTCAACATCATAAGTGCATGTAAGCTCATACACTTGCTCCCCATGTTTGTTGGATCCAGGCTTTAGAAAGATTTCGCGCTCTGCCTTAGATCCTTTAAAGCCTAGTTCAATGAGGCATGCAGCTAGCATATCACCAAAACACTTGCCAGATGATCAGAGGCTGTACAAGGCCTTGTAGATGACAAGGAGGTGACCTTCTAGTGGTCCAAATTCAGGGCCAGCCTTGATGCATACCTTTTCACATGTGACAGCTTCAAGATACGCATTGCCAATGTTTGTTCCCCATGCTTTCAAGCCAATGAGCTCAGTTAGGAACATGCACGTTCTTAGACCTCTGACTGAAACAACTCCAGCATAAACACTGTGGACAGGAGCTTCAGTGAGATTGCCATTTGCAACTAGGCCAGCCGTGTGTCTGCCGTCGTGTTTGGCAGCATAGATCATGTGGACCTTGATTTGTTGAAACCCTGGAGGTATGTTTCCAACATTGTATTTACCCTTGTCAATGAAGGTGCCATATTCCTGGAGTTGTTCCATTTCTAGAGCAATGGCTTTCTCCCACTTGTGGTTTCCATTGGATCGATCAAATTGGATGACTTCTTCATGGTTGTGAGGAACTTTGAATCCATACTGGTATTGAGGGGCAGTATGGAACGAGCGCAGCTTTGCTTGGTGAATAAGCCTATCCAGTTTCTTGGTCCTTTTTGCAAGATTGCCAATGCGCTTAAGTCTTTTCCAACTGGGTTTATCAAGCATGTCATTATCCGTGGCATATTTAGCAACAGTAACAGGGTCATCAGCCGTGACATTGGCTAATGGTTCATATGTCATTTCCATGTTCTCCCATTCAATCCAAAGATTGTACTTGGAGCCTTTGTATTGAGGATGCTTGTTGTCAAGAGGGCCTTGGTGTCCAACAATTCTTGTCATCCTCCTGAGTGGAATCACGGTGGATGTAATTCATGACATTATTGTAGGCAATGATATCTTCTAGTTTATCATCTGAGGAGTGTTTGCATTTGAACTTAATGAATTCCTTGTTGCGTTCAAGGCGGTCCACAATATCAACAATAGTCAAGCATTTTTGAGTGCCATTAGGATGAGCCATAAGAAAGGATTGGCCTTGCAAGTCATTGACAGGAATGGCAGGGATGGTGATGGGTTGCCCAGTGTCGTCAAATTGAGCATTGCCTTCTTCATTGGTAACAACTACCTCAGATGGACCTACTGAAGGAGTAGCTGGATTGGTTGGTGGAGGTGTGGCTTCACTGACATCAAAATAAGCTAGCTTAGGAGGATCAAACTTATCTTCAGTGAGGGGGATGCCATCAGGGGTCTTGCTGTAGATGTGTGAAGTTGGAGGGCCGTCAAAATCTCCCCACAGTTGTTAGGGAGTGGAGAAGGGACGTAGCTGGGTCCATTAGCAACCTTGTGATAAATGAAGCTGGGCAGAGATGGCAGCTGTGTCCGCAGCGGTAGGAGACTCAGAGGCTGTAGCATGCTCAGCCTGGAGACAGGAGGGGGTTATCACCAAAGGCAGTTGGGAGGTTGGCTGCATCTTTGGCCTGGCGACAAGCAAGGAAATTATCATCAGTGAAGATTCCAGCACGTTTGTTACAATATTCAAGGGTTAGAGCCGTGCGCATCCCAGACCAATCAAGCAGTTTGCTGGTGATGGGGTCCCATATCTTGAAACACAGTCCATGGCCAACGCTCTCAGCAAGGCCAACAAAATGGCCTAGTCATTCAGTGGTATTAGATCCAAAAGGGAAAGTGTTGGTCTTAAAGTATAAAGGTTTGAACCAGAAAAAGCTAGTGTATGCACTGATATCACCTAGAGTGCCTGTGGCAATGAAGATGGGTTGTTTATTAGAGAGAGTGGGATTCAATAGGACGTTGAGCAGGTCAGCAATGTAGGTCATGCAAAGGAGCCATAGATGGGGTGGGGTGCAAGTTCTGCCCATCACACAGTTGACAGTGCCTTTGAAGGTTTGGTATCGGCGCTCAAACTGGTTTTGATGTTGGTGATAAGCTTCACTTTGCTAGAGGCCAATCCAAAGCATCTTGAGATAGTCAAGCACACTGTTGCTGGTAGACTGGTAAGAGCCGTTATCACAGAGAAGCCGGAGGGGGCGTCCCCAGCACTTCTGGACTAAATTCTGGAAGCATGAGAGGAAGTCTGCTGTAGCTTGCATTTCTTCAATGTGAATGATATATAAATTGCAACCAAAGAAGATTTGGGCAATTTTGGAGCCAAAATTGACAGCAGGAACGTCTGAGTAGATAACATCAGAAAGAACATCATCGTAGAAAGGTAGGACATTCATGGCAATAGGTTGGGGTGACTGGAAGCGCTTGACAATATTGTCTTCGGGGCTAAATGCTAATGAGCCATACTGAGTGGAGTTGACAAAGGAGGCCTTGATATGGGCAGTAGGTACCCAGGCAAAGAAAGGCTTCAATGAAAGGTAAGTGGTGATGTGATGAGGCGAGTGCTAGGATCTAGACAGCAGACAGAGGAGAAGGCAAGCACATTGGAGATAGGAGACTGGATAGCACAACGAGCAAGGACCTCTTGATGGAAAAAATCAGTAGGGCTAAGCCAGAAGGAGGCGTCACGGAAATCGGCATGATCCAGAGCTTGAAACATAACATCATGTGTAACATGTGTGTGCGCATTGGACGGCGAGCTGAAGGAGGTGAAGGTGAGGGATGCTTGGAGGTGGAATGTGTCATTACCACGGGGTGCACCAAATTCATCCTATGTTGGATAAGGGAGTTGATGAGCATTGGGGGGATATTGTTAAAGGAAGGAATCATCCTGTGCATGGATGGTGACATCAAGAACGGAAGGATCCTAATGTTGGTTGCTTGTCATCACAACATGAGGCAGTTGGGAGTATTTGGTGCTAGTATACTTTTGCATGGCTAGATAGGGCAGTCCATAGCGTATGCTAAGAGGGAAAACGTATCCATCCGTTGTATATATGACATGTTTACCGCCAGCTTTGACAGAGGTATTGTCAACGGTGGAAACATAAGATTTGATTTGCCCAGAGGACAGGATGGTAACATGCTGGTCAGTGTAGGCACATTCATTGAAGATAACAATGACAGGGCCCCAATTGGAAACAGAGTACACACCACATGTTGCAATAGGAATGTTTTGGATTTGATGATTGTTTATTCCAGTCACATCGACATATCAGGGACAAATGTCCTTGGAGATGAGGCAAGCATCACTGCCTATAATACATCCATTGGCACCACAATCTATCATAGCATATCCAGGTTTGGAGACAGCTGACTTGTTGGAATGGTACAAATGAACAGGTGAGACAGAATGAGGAAGTGACTAATCTGTAGGTATTTACCACTTGTGAAAGTTGGCCGATAGGGAAGAGCTGCTGACAGGAACATATGTGTTCCCATCCTTTTTGTAGAGGACTTTGGGATTGTCAGCAAGGAATCAAGAAGGATGTGCTGGGGAAACAGAGGACTTGAGGGGTCTGCTGCCGGGTTGAGATACTGCTTTGTAAAGGCCAAGGGATGCATGGAAAGCGACTTGCAACGCAGCTTCATCATTATGGTGGAGATCCTCAGTAGATGCACCCTGTTCATGAGCCACAGAGTGCTCATATGCACGGCGACTGATTGGCTTAATGGAGTTTGGATCTGTAGGGCTTTCAGGTACTAGGAGATTGCGCCTGAGACATGCAACTAGCTTTTTCTTGTCATCAGCAGGAATATTCAACCATCCCCCTTCATACCAGGTTTGGAAAGAGTCTGCCAAATAGCGGTTGGCAGCCTGGTGCTTGGATCTGGGGTGCGTCCGGCTCAGAAGACAACATAGTCTTGGAAGTCACCATCGGAATCGATGGGATGTGAGTAGGAATCAGAATCATCTGTGACCGTAGAGTATGTTTGGTTGACAGAGGAAGATCCGTGAGCATGAACCCTCACAGTGGATCTAGTACTGCTTGGCTGTGAAAGGGATGCTTGAGAATCTAGTCTGGTACTAGCTTCAAATAGGAGGGTAGTTGATTGCTTTGGCTTCATTCTGTCTGAAAGTGATAAGGTCATGTGCCTCTGAAGGGTCATCAACCTTACAGAATTGTTCACTGAGGTGAAAACTGGAGATACAAGCCTGACAAAGCTGTATTTTTGCAGTGTTATACTCGAGGGGGCGATGTGGGGGACAAAGTTTGTTCAGGTGCTCCAGCTGTACAAACCACTGAGTGATAAACTTGACCTTAGTATCCTTCCAAGTGAAGAGACTCATATTGATGAGTTGCTGCATGGAAGTAGAAGTGTCATATACTTTTGCTTTGGATTTACTGTGTAGTGCCACAAAGTAAAAGTATGCCTGTCAACCATTGCGATCGGTTGTGTGACTGAGTACACAGGATGAAGAGAGGTCACTTTTGAATACATGTAGTGTAAGTGTCCAAAAGAAAGCACATTGCTTGGCATGGAGCTCCTTCTTATATCTGGAAAGGGGTACTTGAGGCCAGGCTGGATTGAGAAAAGTGTAGGTGTCAATGTCGCTTGTTTCTATCTTGGCCTTAAAAGAAATGATCCAGTGTTCAAAGCGAAGGTCATTCCGGAGTTGCTCAAAAGTTGTTTCATCTCTAGTCTTCCTGGTCCATAGCTCAAACTTGAGTTGCTCCGGGTGACTTGGATTGGGGGTTATTGCCTCAGGACGCGAGTAGGCTGATGCTTTCTATAGCTGTATCACGGAGTGCTGAGATAATGGGTGCGCGATATGCATCAAAGGCTTCCTTGGTGTAATGCAAGGGGTTCTTCCAATCATTGCTGAGCTTTTCAAAGTGCACACTGAAACCTACGAATGCACACAGATCTCGTTGACTTTGTTTTCCGAGGGGTTTATGAGTGTTGCCGTCTCTGTAGATGAGATCAGCGATAACTTGTGGTGTCAGCTCCAGGATTTCGTTCTATGTAGTGTATTTATCCTCAACTAATGCTTCACAAATCGGGTCTTGTGCTTCTCTGTCTATGTTAAGGATATCTTGTAAGATGCGAGACGTTGTCATCAAACAAGGGGAATGGGTCGTTCTCGTCATCTATTGGCGTATAGTCTCAAGGGCTAGTCATGTTATCTTGTGGGAATAGTGATCTCCTTGCCGTGCTGTGAGGCTGAAGCGTTAGAAATCCTTCTCTGGGTGTGAACGCGGTCTCGTGTATAGATGTGTTGCCGAGGGTCAAATGGCTATGTGTTCTCCTAGCAATGGGGATGTCAGGGGGACCACCGTTAGACATTCACCTGAAGGAAGTGAGCTAGATGATCTGAAGGGTAGAAGTAACAGGTGCCAATTTCTTTTGATGAGACGACTTGGTGTGGTGACAGATGGTCATTAACGCCATTGCCATCGTCAATGTGTTGTTTGTAATTGCTTGGTCTTTTCTATGATCAAAAGAGGGTAGATCGTGTAGGCGTAGGATTTAAGGCAACTATCGGTGCTGGGATAATTGCAGCCGGTGGCTTATGGTGATGGTGCTTGGCACGATCGAATGGTGTGCGTCGTGTGTCCTTGACAAGATGGTGCCACGAGGAGTGTAGACGCGAAAATATAATCCGGGGAACTTGTGGTCCTTGGATGGAGATTTTGCTATTGGCGTGTCCAATGCAATGGGCTTCTATTGAAGACAAACGCTTGTCTGATTAGTGTCTTTGTTGTGTAATTGGATCAGAGAAGATCGCCGGCCTTTTTGTCGATTCAATTGATGATTGTCTGCCGGATCGTTTACGGCGTGCTTGTTCTACTGTCGTCTTCTTTTGCAAGCTTCAACAAGCTTGCATCTGTTAATCTATCAATTTCCTTTTGAAAGTGGCTGCTAAGCTTAATCGATCCAAAGGCTAAGAAGAGCAACAGGAGCTGTAACTGCAGGCCGGTTGGGGTGCCGGTCTGTTTGGGTCTAATGTTTCTCTGATGACCACTACGATTGAATATTGCAGCATGTGTGCAGCACCCAATCAGATCTATTCGAACTACCGGGTGTCTTGGCACAGTCAGTTAGATCCTAGGCTTGTAGTTCTACAATAGGTCACAGGGCAACCGATGCAAGGCTTAAGGTTGGTTAAACAAATAATCGAAAAGTATGGTACAGAGCATGAGCCTGCTGGAGAGCAAGTAGCTCTTTTAAGTGTGGTGAAAGACCGTGCTGTCGCTAATACGTCCGTACAGCACAGTAGAATCACTGTTTATTATCACTACGTAGTTAACTCAGCAGAAAACAGATTCGTGAGCAAGCGTTAGAGCAAGTGCTAGGAACCTCTGCTGTCTTTCCTTGAAAACAGCACACTTAATAAAAGATTGCATGTGTGAACCTCTAGTGTGTGTCCTTCTTCGATTGCTAAGTATTGAGCTTCGCTCGTAAGAGTGACGATTGCACCTCTTTCTGCCGATCACTACTAGTAGTAAGTATCACATTCAAATGTAAAAATGACGATCACACCTCTGATTCGATCGCACTTCCTGTCCAATAGATAGACACAAAAGGAATTTAATAGTCACCTCTTCCATGATGGTCTATGCTCAGACCCTTTACCCTACCACTGGCATCTCCCCTGCAGCAATCTCTGTGCGATCCCTTCGCGTAGGGGGAGCAATGGCTCTGCTGCAGGGCAAATATGATTCTAATGCCATCAAGCTCCTCGCAAGATGGCATAGTGACTGCATGATGAGATACTTGCACCAGCAGTCCCTCCCCATCTTCAAGAATCTTGCCTCTGTCATGTTCAACAATGGAACATACTCCTTCCTGCCGGATGAGTGGGTGCCAGCCTCTGACACCACTCCAGCCGGCAGCTCTCTTTGATTCCTCTCTGTGAATGAATCTCCCCCCCCCTTGCTCTCCTCCAAGTCCCTTCCTGTCCCTGTTCATGGCGCTCCCCCCATGTGGCTTGTGGCCAAACGGCAGAAAAGGCTTAACAGCCAAAGCTGTGCACCGGTGTGTGTGGGCACAGCAATCTAAGGAACCGGACTCTCCAGCCTGCAAAAACAATCAACAGGCTGAAGTTTCCTGGATCCCCCTCTAGCACTGCTTAACCCACCAAACACTCCAATGAACTACAAGCATTTCACATTCAGTAGTAGTACCTACAAATAGGAATTGCTACTAAGGCTATCACGAATGTAGTGAGTGATAGCAAAGTACGGCTACAGTGGAAGACAGCAAGCATGCATGGAGACCATTAAAAACACATACGACTGCACACACTAGTTTTTGAAACTTTTTTTCTGTCTAATTCGATCTTGATTCTTTCTTTCTACTATTGTTTGTTTCAAATTAAGAATCAGAATCTTCTCTTTTCTCCTGCTTTGTCATTTGATTGCGGGCCTTTCTAGTATTCTGGTCCTCTGCATATTTTTCCATAACCCCATCCCCTGGATACGGACAGATGATTTATGCATAAGACTAGTACCGTGAACAGCTCAATCTCCTTTATGGCCTGGACACCAAGAGCTTCATGTGTTTCAAGCAAGGTCATTTCTTGGAGCTCCGACTAGCAGCTGGTGCTTTCTTTCAAAGATTCTGAACTTTGCCCTCCCCAGTTTTTGAGTGACTGGTCTTGATAACCATTATTTTGCCCTCCCCGGTTCTTAAGTGATTGCTCTTGATAACCATTATTGTAGTGAACTTCGAGTGTTCCACAGTGAATGCATGAGCGGGCTACATTACCCCTTTTTTACTCTTCTTGTAGAGCATGCAGGAACTTGCCAAACTTCTTGATATCTCCTCTTGGACTTGTGTGATCAATACTTGTTGCCCACGTAGTAGTGCTTGCTCTTGCTGCTGGAAATGCCACTTGCTGGTGGCTTGCTGATCATTGGGGACGTCTGGAAGCTCTTCCACTCGGAACCACTTATCAAATAACTTCAATCCACCAAGAGACAGATTTGAAGCTTCTCTCATGTTTCAGCTCCCTAGATAGCTGGAACTAACGACGAGCTTTGGTCCTGTCGTCGACTGGGTCGTAGCTTTTTCCCGTGGTTGATTTGGAAGAAGAAGAAGTGAGTGTCGGCGAGCAAAGTATGCTTCTTGTTGTTCAAAGGTGTCAACAAGCAAAAATGCCGAATTCTTCTAAAAGTGATATATTTGACTAGATTCTCACAAAACCTTTTTTATGGTTGTACTGCGCTCACATTCAATGAAGGTCGTATAGGGGTTACAGTTGCTACAAAATCTACATGGTGGTCCGGTTTGCGTTCTTTCATTTTCTGTTCATTTCCTTTCAAAAATCGAGAGTCTCAATTGTTAGGCGACGCGTAATATTTTGGGACGGAGGAAGTGCACAGATAGAGAATAATGGCTAGACAGTTGTAGACTAGGGAATTGCGGTTGCTTTGGCTGCTGCGCCGCCAGCTCCGCCGGCGACAGATCCGCGGTCGCTGAATTTGTCGGCATCAATCGTTGAGTAGCAGTACTTGTGGAAAGGGTTGCATTCCAGGCTTTGACAGCAGTCGTTGTTGGATTCGCAGACCTCACCCTTTGGCTGACAAGTTCTTTGCTGTGGTGGGTCATTGTCGAAGAGGTCATAACAGTCGTCGTCGAAGAGGTCATAATCAAAGTCGTCGTCGTCGAGGTCCAAAAAGTAGTAGTCGTCATCATGGTAGCCAAAGTACATGAAGTCGTCATCGTACTGGAAGAAGTCGTCGCTGATTTTGTCACGGTTGCAGTCAATATAATACGGAATGTCTTTTGGGTTGTTTGAGAAACCAAAATACTCCCGTTCCGAGACTGCGTTGCACATGGCTAGCACGATCCAATCGTAGCTGGTGGAGATGCGAGCATATACTCCAGGATAACGGCTGTCACCGCAGCCCCTTCCCCACGAGACAAGTCCCACCAGCAAATCATCACCGAAGTGGTTGCGATCAAGCAACGGCCCACCAGAATCGCCAAAGCAGGAATCCTGCCCTTCCGTGCCAATTGCGCACATTTCGCTTACTGTTATCCGATCTGTCTCGACGTTCGTGTATTCCAGTTTGCAGTCCCTGTTACTGATGTATTTCACTGTGCCTTTTCGCAAGGAAACGGAAGGGCTGGTAGTGTAATAGTCTGTATCACCGAGTCCAATCACCTCCAGTGGGATTCCGGGCTCGGTTAAATGTAATTTTTGTAGTTTTGGATAATGGGGGATGTCGGAAATTTCGTCGAGAACCTCGTAAATGGCAATGTCGTAAGCCATTGAGTTTAGGTTGTTTCCCCAGAGTGGATGTACGCCAAAGAGATATGCCTCAACTAAAATTCCGTCCGTCTTACTAAGGCCACCGATTCGAAAATGTTGCATTGACCCGTCAACACAGTGCGCTGCTGTCAGAATGAATCGCTTCGATATCAAAACGCCTCCTGAATCGCATCATCGTCACGACAACACGTTGAAACAACAGCAATCAAATCAGACGTTTTGAATAAAGGAACAACAGTGTCACGGAAAATGCTTCGTCTTTCTTCTTACCGCAGGAAAATGGACTGGTGTGAGCGAAGTAGGGATATGTAAAAATACTGGTAACGTGGTCTCCGCCGGTAATCCTTTGCTCTTTTTGCGTAACAGTCTACACGCACGCAATGTTCGGGGGTTCACGTATTGTGTCGTGTTAATTGGTCACCCCGCCATTAGATGATATTAGGAATACAAATAAATAATATGTTAATGTTTTCATGATAGAAAAGGCAATGGCATCAAATGCGATTTTCTGGGTGCATCGAAAAACGTACATTTACTCCTTGGCGCAGTGACGAGGTTCCTTGCGATTGAGCCAACGAGGCGAGGGAAAGCAGCGGAAACAAGTGGAGAAATGTACGCGAGCTGGCGAAAGGAAGGAAGGAAACCATAGTTGTTTTTGTAGGAGATCAAAAATAAAAATAGATTTTGTTGTGTTGAAAGAAAGTTTGATGAGAATTTTATGACAACATCAGTTGACAGTAAGATTCACTCACAAAATTCCCATCATCTGTCCTGCACAGAACGAACTGGTTCCTCCCGCCACAACATTATCAGAGTGTTGGTCGTGTTGGATGCGGAAAAATAAAATAAAACATGACGTT
Organism: Pseudo-nitzschia multiseries; assembly: GCA_037355745.1. Lineage (NCBI taxonomy): Eukaryota > Bacillariophyta > Bacillariophyceae > Bacillariales > Bacillariaceae > Pseudo-nitzschia > Pseudo-nitzschia multiseries. Next base: position 9,109,909 of record CM074789.1, read on the forward strand.
TAAATGCTAAAAACATTCCTCACGAACCAGCCATGATGGACCACAAATACTAGTATTGTCCATTGTTATGACTACCGTATGTCAACAACAGTTCTGTAAAAGGAAGTGCGATACCGACACGTAATTTTTTTGTTTAACAGAAAATAAGACCCCAAGACCAACAGACAAACAGGGGACATCATGATAGATTATTCGCTCTAAAATCAGCATACTCGTACTCGTAAGATACTTGTACGGTACCGTACAACTAAAATACATGACCTAGCACATGCGACCTCTCGTGTTTATTACGAAGTATTATTTGAAGAAGCAATATGAATACGGTACCGGTACGAACGTACGGTATCAATAAAAATAGAAAATCAAGATTGCCTATTTTTCTGATTGTGTACCAAACTACTGCATTACAGTACTACGAGTACGATACCATATTTCTGGCCCCAAATCCAGTACCGTGCTATCACTTGCTCCGGAACTTCTTCTCTTTCTCGTCGACCAGGAACAGGAAGATCTCGTAAACCAGGGAGACATCTAAACGAAACGAAACGAAACAAAACCAACTACTCCGTACGAGCTAAGATATTACATAAGATTACCGGTACAGCATCCAGATGAACGTCAAATTCTTTCTTTCGTTTTTTTTCGCTGCCACTGCCTCTGCTGCGGACACGTCTCCGTCTCTGCGAGGTTTGGGCAGCAGCGGCACCACGTTTACGGTCGATGGCCTCGAAATCAACGTTAGTTCGAATCTCACCCCGGGATGCTCCGCGGCAGCTCCCCAGCCAGGCGATTCCTGTTACACGGAATTGGAACAGTGCATTTATCTTGTGAACCAGGTCAGCAATGGCGATGTCCTTGTCCTTCCCTCCTACTGGGTCTGCACTTGCGACAGGGACGGGCAATACCACTGTATCGTGAATTGTATCGGCAGCAAGTGCATCGATACCAAGGCGCCGACACCCGCGCCCAAGGGCAGAGTCGGTGATGTCACTGCGCCCCCCAACTACAGCTGGTGTCCCGATACCCATCCTGGGCACTCGAGCACATGCGGGTACCCGGGGATGGTGTGCAAATATCTCGAGGGTACTTTCCTGGTGGATTGCGAATGCGAAATGGTGAAGACGCAGTCCAGCACATCGTGGACGAAGGTGTGGCGGTGCCTTGCCGAAGACGGACTCGAAAGCTACGGCACTGGAAACTTCCGCCTGCTCTCCGAGTCCGAGGAAGCCGATGGGCCATAGCCGCCGAAGGCTGCTGCTGCGCGCTTCGTCACGCCGAAACGAGGTGGATTTTGTTGGGAATGGAATGGAATGAATTGAATTGAATTGAATTGAATTGGTTTGGTTTGGTTTGGTTTGGTTTGTTCCTCCGTGTGTCCATCCTTCCCCTCGTCTCTGCAGTTGATACCCGATTCGTGGATGCCTACTACCAGTTGGAATCCTTTAATTTGTTTACGTAAGCATTAGGGGGAAAACGCACGTACCAAATCCGTGATTTAAACATATCGGTATATACGGCACGGTATTATCGATTTCGATCTTCGTGCCGAATATTTTTCAGTATCGCTTTCTGGACTCGGTCGAGTTTTGAAGAAAAATAATGATACTATCGATTACAGTAGATAAGAGTGAATGTAATGACATCATACTTCGTATTACGTTAATATCTTTATATATCTTTATTATAACGATGCTCTATACGATAGTTTTATTTCTAACACAACGTGCATCGTCTGGAACGAGTGCCGGTGCGGTCCCGCGTGAATGTTGCGTTGCGTTGCGTCACAGCAGGTACGATTACGGATTCGGATTCCCCTTGCCCAGCCGGTCGGCAATCGGAACCCATTTCTCGTGCCCGTCCCAGGGGGTTTCGGGGAGTTCTCCCCGAATCACGTAGGCCAGCGTGTCGACCACCTGCTGGGGATCACTGCAGACGGCCTTGGCACTGGCGTTGACCTCCTTGAGCATGTGCGAGATGGCCGGGGGGTGAATGGTCACGACCGGTTTCCCCAGGGCCGCGGCGTACCCGGCGTCAAAGGCGGCGTTCCACTGGCGATATTTCTCGCCGAATCGCACCACTACCACGTCGGCTTCCCTCAGGAGCGTCTGGGTGCGGATGGCGTTCATGGAGGCGCCGATGTGGTCCCAGTTGGGGCGTTCCTCCTCCATTCCCAGGATCATGGCACCACAGTCGTCGCTGTCTTCGTGGCTCGTGTTGGGAGCCGACAGGACGACGGGGAGCTTCTTCTCGGCAAGTCCCTCCGCGATGACCTCCCGCCAGTCGCTGTGGATTTCTCCCGACAGGTAGACCTTCCACACTTTGTCGTCTCCGCCGTTGTACTGCCGGGTGGTGGTGGTGGCGCTTCCGAAGAGGCGGCTGGCACTGGCACTGGCACTGGCACTGGAACAGGAACTGTTGCTGATGCGCGCCCTCTTGCCGGCGGCGAGTGCTGCGGATGCGATTCCTCGGCTGGTGAACATGATGTTTCGGGACAAAGCTAATAAAGACTCTGATGAGATCTAATGACGAAAGGATAGTCCTGGGCCCTGTACCGTACGATAGAACAATGCCGATACGAGACTAAAAGATTACTCGTAATGCTATGGAGACACCCGTGCCGTAAGTCTTACTACCGGTATGGGAAGCGGATCCCAGTTTGGTTGTTCTTCTTTGTACGAACCGCACCGTCCGTAACTACGGTGTGACAAGACAAGAAAGTGCGAGCCAAAACAATGATACGTAAGATTGCGTGCGTGTTCCGTACATACTTGTACCAGAACCCGTACGTTCCCTATTAGAAGTAAAATACACTGTGAAAGCGTGAACCATCGATCCAATTTTGGACTCGAGTGCACTCGAGTGAGTCAGAAAGATGCTCCAAATACGTACGTACTCGTACCGTATGCCATATAATACGTAACGTAATATCATACTCATAGTTCATCGTCATAGGTCATACGGTACGTGGAAAAGGCTGCATCAATCGGACTCTTTCCGCGACTTAAAGCCCATTGAAGGGTTTGAGGCCATCACTGACCTAATCTATATGGATCGGGCAAACCGGGCCAGAGAGCAGGAATAATCACCCGAAACCACTACATGGAACGAATCGCTATTTGCTCCTAAGGGACGATGGAACACGGAATGGAGGTTCGGGTGGGAATTGAGGCATGTCACTCGTGAACGATTGGAATCCTAACTTTATTGTAGTTAGCCAATCCAATCCAATCCAATTGAATACTAATTTTTTTCCCTACTATAATAGTCGACTATCTGGGGGGCATGCTTATTTCTTGCTTCGCTTGGGAAGGTGGTGTCACGGTCTCTTGTCACTCCTCGCGCAGTGATCATCGATTGCGCAAACCTAAACTCAGTCGTCCGTTCCATCCACCCTTCCGCTGCTGCTGCAATCGACGACTGCGTACCACACACGACATGGCGTAGAACGGTGCAACGAAAATTCCTTCCCTGCGTTGCGTTGCGTTGCGTCGGTGAGCGGAACGAGCGTTCTTGTCCTCTGTTCCTCGTTGCGTTGTGTTCTGCTACCTTCCGTCCCATTCCATCCTCGTGGCACTCCCTCACACTTACGACGACGACTACGACGAGCGCTTCTGCAGGAGCCCCTCCATCGTGGCCAGGGTGATGGGATCGCTGGCCCCGTCCGTTCCGTCCAGGTCCGTGACGATGGCATCGGCTCCGGAAAAGTCTTCGTGGGCCGTGTAGACGCTCTTGGTGACGACGCAGCAGATTCCCGCGGCCCTGGCGGCTCCCCAACCAATCCCGGAATCCTCCACAATGACGCAGCGGGACTTGTCTAGTTCCAGTGTGGAGACCGCAAGGTTGTAAATGTCCGGGGCCGGTTTTTTGTTCGCGACGCAATCGCCGGCAAAGATCGTGAAGGACGCCGCGGTGTCGGGTCCCAGCAGGGTCTCTACGAGGTTCTGAACGGCTTTTTCGTTCGAGGTGGAGCAGACCGCCACCGTCTTTCCGGCATCGATGGCCTCGCGGATCACGCGCTCGACCCCCGGCCGCAGCGGGACGGTCCCCTCCCGGATGAGTCCGTTGAAGACGTCGGTCTTGGCGAGGTGGAGTTCCTTGACGCGGGCCTGCTTTTCGGCGTCGTCGGAACCTTCCAGAGCAGCGGGCCAGCCGACGGCGTTCCAGTGGGCCGTCATGCGCTCCTTTCCGCCACCGACCTCCAGGAGCTTGCCGTATCCGTCGACGGTCCACTCGGTGTCGAGGGATCGGTCGGCAAAGACCCGGTTGAAGGCCACCCGATGGGCGTCCCGCTCGGTTTCCGCCAGGACTCCGTCCATGTCCCACAGAATGGCATCGAGTGACGGAGCGGGATCGGGGGTTGTGACTGCGAATCCCTCCGCTACAGACGCGGAGAGGGCCACCATCGCGGTGATCCACAACCACCGCCGGTGGATATGGGTGAGGCTGGTGCTGGTGCTGGTGCTGTTGCTGGTAGTCATTGCGGTTGGTTCAACAAATTGGGGTTGTCGGGTCGGGTCCGGTCCGGTCGGGTTCTAAATCTCCGAAGTGTACGGTACAATGCGTGGTACTCGTGTGTTATGATATATCGTTCGTGTAGTACGGTATTGCAGCTTGAATCCAATCGAAAAGAACCAATTCAGTACTATACCGTACGGTACATATCAATTCCATGATATTCATTGTTTCAACCAGGTTTCAATTAAGATTAGTTCGAAATCCAATCCAATCCAATCGAATACGGTACAGTTTTTGTTGACGCGAAGTGGATCGTTTCATACCTGTCGCTCGAGAACACGTACGTATGCACCGAGACGGTTTGGTAGCTGGTAGCTGGTAGCAGGTACGAAGGGCTTACCTGATACTCGTAGGATCGTAGGTACCGGTACCATACTACCTAGGTAAGATTACATACGATAATTATGGCATACCGTATGGATTTAAATTTGCAGTTTTGTACTCCTTTTTCCTTCTGCCCTTCTATCGAATACCAAGAAGGATCGAGTCGATTTAGTCGGACAACGTGATAAGTGATGTGACATGTGACAGACAAACTCCCTAGCTATCAGGACTCCAATAGTTGACATCGTAACGAGCCTTTTGAGGTTACAATCTACTTCTGAAGAGTACCGGTATGTACCGGTACCTAACCGATTGGGTGCCGACCACGAAGATACCGTACTGGAAGCAGATGCTAGGATATCCTATTGAATAGGTAAGATTTACGTGCTCTGTTCTTTTCTGATTTTAAAGCGTTTCAATTATCGTTTTTGAAATGTACACAGTAGTAGCTCTCATGGCATGCCATTCAAACTAGATCTGATCCTATGGTCTCCATTCGTTTGATCCACGTAAGTAGTCGAATAAAAACCATATTTTCCAATCATACCACTAATCGTTAGTAGCAAGTTGCGATCTATCCGTCGGTTCGAACATGACTGGTCGACCCACACCTGCTTCTGGCGATGTTCAATGGCGGCGACAAGACGGAAAGCAACATCATCAGAGAGAGTGTTACATGGCATGGGTGTGCGACCAAAGCCAAGGGTTGGACCCGTCTTGTTTGCCTGTTTTGTAGATCCACACAGCGGACAACAAAGGTTCCCCGAAGTGTACCGAGTGAGCAAAAGGATTGATTTCAACGACGACGATCGAAATTCGGATCACCCATTCACAAGCATGATCATTGTTTTGTACTTTCTTTCCCCGGGTGAGCAGTCTGGACACGAACAGAGATCCATTCGTGTTTTGGCCCAACCGAAGCCTACCGACAGCACATGAATAAAAAAGCATCGAGCCAAAGTGGCAGAGAGCTTCACAATGAAGCACGGTTGGCCGGCGTACGGTTGCTTTGTTTGACAAGTGAAACAGACCGCCGGACCACGATAGTGCGAATCGAATTCCCAAAGGAAAATTCCCCACACGACATGTTCTGCCTCGCTCGGTACCTGTTTAGAACGAATCCGTTTTGGTGAGCTGCGGCGGCGGCGGAGGGGCAAAAGCAGCTTCGTCGTCGTCGTCGTCCTCCTCCTCCTCCTCGTTGTTGTTGCCATTGTTCTGGTGGGCGGCACCTCCTTCCTTCCCGGCAACATCGGAAGCATCGCCGTCGTCGGCCGCACTCCACGCCGATAGCGTCGAAAAATTGGTCTCCATGGCGGTCGTCGGAAGGGCAATCACGATGTTGTCAAAGGAGGGTCGGCCGGACGGCGAGGATTCCTGCTGCGGCCGCTCGGGGACCCTGCCGAGCGGTGGGGGCATCAATTCCTTCGACTCGACCGAATTGCTCTTGGAGGTTTGCTGTTCCAGCTGGGTCTTCATAATTTCCCAGGCCTGGGATTTCTTTCGCGTGATTTTTTCCTTGTCCTGGGAGGTTTCGGATTCCGTGTCGCTGCAATCGAGTAGGTTCGCGGACGACTTTTTCTCGGACAGGAACATGGGCGGGACCTCCGGACCACCGGCGGCAATCTCCAGCGTCTTGTACAATTGGTCCCGATTATTGATGTCCAGGGAGAGGGATCCAAACGATGTCCCGACGGCATCCATGAGGCCGCCGTCTACCATGTCGGGGTTGCTGTTGTTGAGCATGTTGTACGACATGGTTGTTCCGAAGGAAGTACCGACCGTGCTCATCGCGAAATTCGTCAGGTTCGTTGTGGCACTCGCCATGGATATGTCACCGAAGGAAATTCCCGTCGGCTCGAGGACTCCTCCCATGGGTGCGGCCGGCACTCCTGTTGCGGCATCCTCGCCGCTTCTGCTCTTGTCGTGTTCCGCCTCCGGCTTGGCTCTGGAATCGAGATCGGTTCGGTGTTCGCCCGAGAGCGAGTAGCGCCGATCGGCTTCCGTCCTCTGGCTCATCATGGCGGTGGCTTGTTGCAATCGATGCATCTCGGCGTCCGTCATGGCTATCGAACCAAAACTAATTCCCTGGGGTTCCAATTCTCCCAGTGGAGTAGCCACCAATTCGTCAAAGGTTGGTGTTTTTTGCGAATCGATGATGTTATTGGTGTTGATATTGTTGTTGTTGTCTTGACTTCTGGTTTGGTGGTTGTAATATTGTTGTTGCTGTTGTTGCTGCTGTTGCTGCTGTTGATACAGTTGCTGTTGATAATTATTTTGCTGGTGCTGATATTGGTTGTACTGAGGGTTCTGCTGCCGCTGATACAATTGCTGTTGCTGTTGCTGTTGCTGTTGATGATAGGCATGGATATTGTTGTTTTGCGGAAGGTGTGCGTTGTTCACATTCACGTTCATGCCCATTCCCAAGTTCATGTTCATGTTCATTCCCGTGTTCATTCCCATGTTGTTGTTCGCCATAATCATAGCATTCTGAACCATCAATGCCCTTTCGTTCAATGTCATTCTATTTCCGTTTCCATTGTAGAAGTCGCTGCTGCCGATTGGAAAGTGTTGCTGTGGTTGCGGTTGCCGTTGCGGCTGCGGCTGCGGTTGCGGCTGCGGTTGCTGCTGCGGTTGCTGCTGCTGCTGCGGTTGCTGCTGCTGGTACTGTCGCTTGAGCTCTTGCGGCGGCATCGACGGCGGCGGCGAAGATGCGGGATCGCGGTGTTTCTCCGGAGAGGAGCGTACTGGAATCTTAGGTATCGATGCCGGTTCGTTTGATTCCCCCGCATTAGATACCCCTGAATTTAAAGCGGAAGTTGACGATGCTACTTTCTTGCGAATATCGGGGGCACCCTCTCTCAGAGCCTGAGACGTTTTTTCTTGTGCGCGCTGATCCCCCACGTCGAACCAGAGCTTGGTGTTGGTGTCTTTTTGCAGGAAGCGGCCGGGCGGGGTCTGGCTGCGAACGGCGTTGACGATGGACCGGGAGAGCAACATTTTTTGGCGCTTGGGAAGCGTGATGTAGAGTTGTTTGTTGGCGGCCACCAGCATCCTCCAATGAGAGTTTCCGACTGATTGGGGTTGGTTGGTTGGTTGGTTGGTTGGTTTCACGGAGCGGGGGAACGAAAACGGGAACCGGAACGGGAACGGCGAGAGTCAGCTAGGATCTGCAACTGGTACCAGTAAGAGTAAACTACCCGGCAATATACTGTAGAGGAGCGATACACGACACAGGATTTCGGAATTATCACACGTAACTTACTGTGATTGTTGGTCCCGCCTCCTCTCCCACAAAGAACGTCATGATCGTGTGGTTGGGGAATATCCTTGAGGGGGTGTTGTGCGTTGTTGCTCATTAGATGTAGCTGCGCTGTTGTCGGCAGAAGTTGCTGTCGCTCGTACGATACTGGTATCGGCAGTTCGTGAGATGAAGTAAGGTTCGGTACCGGTACCGGTAGGGGAGAATGGAAGATCTTGCTTGGATTGTGTTCGTGTGAGGAACAGTTTTTTTTTGTTGTGCTGTTGTCGGTAAAGTTGCTATTGCTCGTACCCTACCGGTACGATACTATTATTAAACCGGTAAGATTACCGATAGTACCGGTACGTACCGTATTTTGTCAGGGGGAAAATAAGGTTCGGTACCGGTACCGGTACGAGTACCGGTACGTACCGGTACCGTAGGAGAGAACGCAAGATTTTGGGTTGTGTCAAATTTTTTTGTTTTTCTTTTTTTTTTCAGTCGTTCGAAATAATATTAATACGATTGATACGTCGGAACAACCGTAGTAATCAAAATACAAGTTCCCGTACGTACCGTACCGATACGAGTATCCTAAAAAGGCAACCGAGAAGTAGTCGTAGTGTCCCACTCAAACGGTATAACCCCTGACGTCTTGGGGATGTGACATTTCGGGCATAGAGAACTTGCTTTCTAATGACTCATGTATGGTCTTTCTATCTTTGTTCATGGTTAGCTTATTTTCGAGTATGTTCGTGGAACGGGTCTGAAAAATAATACCCCGAAGTAATACTGTACTATGTACTAAGTACAACGAACTGTAATCTTACTTCGTACGCAGTAACTTCGTCCAAAAATGTTTTCGTCAAAACGAAGCAACAACGATTTATTTTTTTATCAGGTTTTCTTAAAAATTGTACGTAGCATTACACCGGCATTCTAAAGAGCGCACTTCGGAACGTTCTCTATCACTGGTTTGAGCCAATTACTACTACAACTAGTACAACTATTTAAGATTATTACGAAGTACGGAGTACTACGTAATTCGCCTCTCAGGTCGAATCTCCTAAACCCTCGGGTTAAGGTCAGAGTGCCCTTCACCTACCGGGTATTACATATTTCTACAGGGCTCTACAGAGCAACTCTTAGGAAAAACCTGAAGAAATTTCCCTAGCAGCACTAATTCTACATGACATTGTTCAAAATTGCATTATGGCTCCAACTGAACCAATTTTCAACCCAGAACAGCGTCACACAAACTGACCATTTATGCAAGGATGAGTTGGATAGATTTGGCATGGCCACAAGTCTATAGCAACTGCTTCCAATTCAATCACCAAGGTCAAGAGGGTTGGAGGGGTATTTTGTAGTAGGGGAATTCGTGTAGAAAATTACTACCAGAGTATCTTGTTTTACAGGAAACAAGTGTAGAATTCATACCAGCAGGCATTCTGATCTTAACCTGAGGGTTTAGGAGCTTTCACCCAAGAGGTGGACAGCTGTTACAAATTAGATAGTAAGGCTGTCCCAATACGATACATGATAATGAAAACAAAAACAAAAACAAAAACGGAAAAAAATCGAAACATTAGCCAATCAGAAGTGTTGAACAAATAAAAATAGAGTTTTGTTCTTAGTTGAGATTGAAATCTCAACGAAACTGGAATGCATTTTCGTTGAAATTTGATACTCAACTAAACATGGATGAACAGAAAGAACGTACCAGATATCAAATTATCCAATCACGACATTCAAGAAAGAAAATGAGACCATTCAGAATTTGTAGTCTCTCTGTCACAGTGAATCAAATGAATCAAGTCTCATCTGTTTTTGTTTCGTTTTGTTTTTGGTTGATATAGTGTAGGTATTAGCCATTTTCAATGCAACCTAATTAAAAATTGGTTTCATTTTTGTTTCATGTATTGGGACGGCCTAATACAGTATTGCTTGCACTCAAACCTGGGGGGGGTTGCATGTAAGATTACTACTATTATGTGGGTACCGGTATGAATGTGTAATAATTCATGTTAATTTTTACCAGAATTGTGTTGTTACTCTAAAAATCGACCGTAAGGTATTGGATAATTGAAAATTTAAAGAGATGTGAGCTCAGAGAGATGCTCTTATTTTTACTGTGTATTTCACTGTATCGGGGCTCTCTGTATTTTACATGGTAGAGATCTTCCCCGGTTATCTGTTACTGTTATCTTCATCGTACCGATACTGCTGTTGCTGTTGCTGTATTAATGTCATGTATCGGTCTTACTGTATCGGTCATTTTGTCGTATACGAGGTTAAGTGTTTTATCCGATGGGGTGTATTCTTGTTCGTGGTATTTGAGATAGATGAGGCCCATTCGGAATCGGTATTGATTTTCTTGATTGCAATAAGTAATTTCCTCACGGGATCTTAAGCATATTCTTTTGAATGTACTTAAGGATTCCAAGTGTTTACTTACTGTTCAGGTCTTTGGATGTTTCTTGTTTCTAACCGATTATCCTCTTTTGTTTGTAGCCTTAGGTGATATTGTTTTTACCACTTGGGGATTTCACGTAATGGAGGTGCGTTTGATTCTAATGCTTGATCATTTGAGTATTCGTATCTGGGTGTTAATCTTACGTACCTCGGTCGTTGTTTCGATTTGTTTCGTTTGTCGGCTTTTCCAATCAAATTTGATGCCAACAAAGTCCGTATTTTTTGGCCGACAACACACCCCTTGATCCAACATGTGTTTTCATTCAATGTTGGATTACTGTCGGAGTATATCAGAGTCGGTTATGTAGCCTGGAATTGTATCGACGTTTTATCGATTGATAGATCGAACATTCGGATTGGATCGAATCGAATCGTCGTCTTATCGATTGATCGATCGGACGTTTAGATTGAATCGGTTGGGTGACTGATCGATCAGACGTTTGAATCAAATCGATTCTAACGTGCCTGATTTAACCTGGGTAGTGTCCCATGATGTATCTTGCGTGTCGGATGTGCAAGATTCATCCCAATGGTTTGGTTAGATCATCAGCTGGGTTGATAACTCCAGGGATATGAACCATCTTGATTTCACCATTTTCTTTCCATGCTTGGATGGCAAAAAACCTGATTTCAATATGTCTGGTTCTTTCAGTTGGCTTCTGGGCATTAATGATTTCAATTGCTGATGCATTGTCTTCATAGATCGGAGTTGGATCAACTTGGGTGAATCCTAATTCCTTGAGTATAGACCTGAGATATTTGGCTGTTTTGGCTGCTGTGACGGCAGCAATGAACTCAGCTTCTGTAGAACTCTGTGCAGTAAGTGTCTGAGCTTTGGATCAGTAAACAATTGCTCCACCAGCATAAGTGAAAGCATATCCTGTGGTGGACCTGCGATGTTTTGGATCATTGCCATACGCAGCATCAACAAAACACATCAGTTTGGCTTGCTTGATATCTTCAGGGAATTGTGGGAGTGATGCATCTTGGACTACGTTGGTGTATGGTTCTCCTGATGGTAAAGATGGCTCAGCATTTGGTCTGTAGAACCTAATACCCCAAGATCTGGTTGTTCTGAGGTATCGAGCTACGTTCTTCAGACTGGAATAATGGAAAGCAGTGGGATTGGAACTGTATTTTGACATTAGAGTCACTGCATAGCCTATGTCTGGCCGGCAACTCACATATGCAAACATCATTTCACCTAAGAGTGTCCTGTATGAGAAACCAGATGTGGATTGCAATTCAGCATGTTCCTTGGTGCCTTCTAATGGTCCAGCAGTATGTGATTGTAGTTAGCTCAGTACCTCAGTTGATAAAGGCGCTGATGGCTTAGAATGAGGTTTCATCTTAGAATCAGTTTCCCAACTGTGGGATGTCATAATTCTGTCAATGTAATTTGCACAGGACAGTTCAATGTAGTCAGCTGTCTGTTTGACATCAATTTCATTGAAGTCTTCAAGCAACCCCATTTTTGTGAAGGGGATTACATCTTCTCTAGGAAGCTTCAGTTTTGCGCCAATTATGTCATAGATCTTGTCAGATATGGATTCTGATGCACATGCCAGTGCAAAATCGTCAACCTGTCTCAGCATGTAGACTGTTTCACCTTCAAAAACTGTCGTGTAGATTGTTCTGTCATGAGTGGTGGTCTTGAAGTTGAGATCAGGGCCTTTCAATATTTTGTTGATGTGGGTTTCCCATAGTCTACCTGATTCCGGATGGCCTTGGAGTGCTCGAAGAACAGGAAGCACCAATCTTCTGTCTATGTCTTTGCCATGCTTGTGTCGGTACCATTCTGCATATGCATCATCAATAGTCATGTATGTAGGGATGTTGGGCCCTGGAGAATGGGCATACGCGTCAGCAGCATCACCTCCATAGATTTTGAGATTGAGGCTAGCTGCAATGGCAAAGAACAATCTTTGGATGGGGTGTTCAACACATGATGAGTATGACATTGCTATGGCATGGAGGGTTGGCACGGCATATTTGCTTCCATTGCAACATTGCCTGGCTCTTCTGACACCATTCCTTTTGACACTGTATTGCCAATGAGGTCTGAGAATAATCGCTTCTGGATCCTTAGGGTATTGAATCGGTGATCCAAACATTTCCAAGTCTTCAAACTGATCAAGCTGTTTTCGCTCACCAGCTTCCCATTGCGCCCATGTAGATAATGGCTTGAGATTCCTTCGAGTAAAGTGTCCGAGTGCTTGTTCTTCAGGTGTAGTTGCCTTGGAATTGATGGCCTTGATTAAGAGTTCAATTTCTTTAGTTGGTAGTGAATCTGCATCTAGGGGTAATGCATGATTTCCTGGTTTATGAAGCTTAGTGATAGCTCTGAGTGATGCAATGTCAATGGTGGGAATGACGACCTCCATGTCATCTTTGATTGGGGCCAAGTGTTTTTGTATGGAGGCTTGGAGTGTTTCAGCGCTATCGACCTGGTTGATTCTTGATTGTATCAGCTGCTTGTATTTGATACCGATGCGCTTGATGGTTTGAATGGAGGAAAGTCGGTCCAAGAATGGTGGATCTTCTTCATCAGTTGATTCCTTCCAGGAGGTATTGGGAGCAAATAAAACATATTCATTGGAGTGTTTCCTGACCTCCTTCAGAGATAATTTGGCTTCAAGTGCAAATGTAATAGGTGTATCTATTGAAGAATCCCTCGCCCCTCGAGCGTGGGATTGATGCAAGGCTGTGGTAACATCAGCAGCAGTGAACACATGGTTGTGATTGATAGATACAATATATGCGCCTCTGAGCTTGGAGAGAGACCTTTTATGGGAGGAGAAAAGCTTGGAGGCAGGGCTTTGTGGAACGATATCGGTGACATACGCTCTGCCAAGTAGTGAATCATTGGCATATTTGAGACCAAAAGCTGGATCTGTACAAGATTTTGAAACAGTGAGCCTGAGATTTATGAGATCTGCAAAAGGTGAGATGGAAAAAGTGAAGTCACTGGATGACACTTCATGTGGCTCAGCTGGAAGAGGAATATTGTCATCGGTCCTGAGCAGGTGCTTGACATTGGTTGGAAGATCTGCAAGGGGTAAGTCATTCATCCCTTCATCAAACCTGACATGAGTGGCGATCTTGACTCGGTGTGTCTCAGTATCATACCAAAGGATGTTTCTGGTAGTGTATGGGACAAAACCAAGAAATATGCCTTTTCTCGCATTGGGTTGGAGCTTGATTGATTTCTTCCCTGGAGGGCGCACCCAAACTCTGCAGCCAAAGGTGCGGAAGTCAGCAAGATTTTCCTTATGGCCAGTTGCCAATTCTAAGGGTGAATGCTGCTGATTGCCTTCAGGGAAGGCATTGGACAACCGAAGGGCATGATAAAAAGCAAAGGGCCAGAATTTGATGGGCAAATTTGCACCACTGAGCATGGTCCTCATTGAGTTAGCAAGAGTCCGGTGAGCTCTTTCAACTGTACCATTCTGGTGAGAAGCATCAGCACCAGTTGGGAAAATTGAGTACCCAAAGGCAGAGAAGAGGTTTCGGATGTCAGGGTTGTGGTAGAGTTCACCACCTTGATCAACGCTGATATACTTGTCGGCACAAGTTGGGTTGTGCTGTGAGAAGAAATGTTCCAACCAATGGAGAGGTGCTCCTTTGGAGATTCTGGTATCACCATATTTCATACCAGTATAGTGATCTGTGATGAGAATCCAAGCTGTCTCGCCATGTATCCCTTCGTAATCTGACTTTCGTTTGCTGTTGGAGGATCTGGCACCAGAGAATGCAAAATCAATGGATAAACCTTGAAAAGGTTGTGTAGCCTTTCTTGTGGAATGTGAGCCGGCAGGTGTTTTAGTTTGCTTACATTGTATGCAAGTTGGGCATTGATCAAGAATACTTGTTTGGCGCTTGAACTTTGGTACTCCAAGAATGTGCTTATGAGCTCGATACAGAAAATCATTGCATGGGTGTCCTAATCTTTGGTGCCACAGAAGTTTCGATGTCTTGGTTTTGATGGCTTGGATGGGGATATTTTTGTCCACAATCTTGGTGAAGAACAATTTAGCATCAAAAGTTGGCATGTCACTGGTGTCAGACCGAGCTTGAGCTGCTTCTGTGCATTTTTGCAGCGTGACAAGATTTGTGTACACATCATATCTGTAGCGACTAATGGCTTCGTTTGAGGCCAGTTCACAAGCTTTCTTGAACTGCATGTCAGTTGCTAAGGCATATGCTGAGGACGTTGCACAATTGGCATATTGAGATGTAAGATCCATGTCTGGGATGAGTACTGGATGTGTGTAGCACTGAGCATCAATGATACTTCCATGTAGGACAATACTTTTGGCGGTGCTCTGCTTGTGATGACAGATAATGGTGAGGTTTCCATTTTGTTGAACATAGGAGTCATGGTCGTCATTGAAGAGTTTGTGAATAGACTGTCCACTGAACTGATTTCTCACCCGAGGTGTCATTCCACAAAGGTCATTCTCACTCAGCAATGTTGTTGACAGCAAAGGAGAATAGTAGAAGAAGACTCTAATGTACCCTACAGGATTGGGAGCTGGTATGTGCACATAGCCTGACCCTTCAGGAATACAGGTGGCTGCTCTTCCTCCTATTGCTGCCGTGAGCCTGACAGGACATTTCCTCAGCTTGTTGTAAGGTTTGTAACTGTGCAGGATATGCTTGAGATTTGTGCAGGAAACCTTGGCGCCCGTGTCAATCTGGGCTCTGACGCCATGTTGGAAATGGGCTGTAGCCGCAATAGGGTCTGATGGGACCAGGAATTGGACATTGTGGGTATCAACTACTGAGGAGGGGTTGTCTCTGTCAAAGTTCGGGTCTCCATTGATTCCCAGGTGTGATTCCAACGCATGAGCTGTAATTTCAAGTGATTCCATATCACAGTAGACATCAATTGGGATTGAAGGCTGGAGGCTATCCCTAGGAAGAAGATTGACAGCACCAATCGGGACAGATTTGTATGAGCTGACACTGCTGGAGTCCAAGGAAGGGCAAAAGCTTTTCACTTGGTGGGCTGTGGCGTCGTCAAATCCTTGAGGGTCATCTTGAGGTGGTGTCGTATGGTGGCTGCAAGAAAGACTTTCTATTCTTGGCTGTTGCAAAAATTTTGGTCTTCTTCTGCATCATTGGGTGAAACCTCATCTTGATCTTCATCTCTTATGTGGATTTGAGAGATACGTTGGGTAGAATCCAAGAGCTTTTTGGTTTCCCTCATGTTTTTGCTGATATAAATGGCGGTGGCAATCCTATGTTTCCTAAGTGACTCAACATCTTGCAGTGCAGGACAGTTGTCAAAGTTATGCCCAGAGGTATGACAGACAATACACTGCCTTGAGGTATCAAACAGACTAGGCTCTTTGTCAAATGCAGTGATAGCATTGCAGTATGCTTGATGGAGGAAGGGATTATCAGATTCTTCATCCATCTCTGGGTATCCAAGTTAGTCAATCAGGCTGATGGAGTGAGAAGTCAAGGTAGAAGGCGTTCTAACAGTATTGGTGCCAGCACGCTTTTGAAACACCCTATCATTGCGACGGGGACCTGGTCTGGTGCCTGAGACAGGAAATTGCTTGGACAGATTCGGTTTGGAGGTTTTGTCCTTGTACTTCTTCTCAGCCTTGATCTCTTGCTCATATGTTTGCAGGGTTTGTAGAAGCCTACCTGCCTTGTATTTGTCCCGTTTGAATTGGTCATCTGAGTCGCGCTCGTCTTCTGTCTTTTTGAAGAGCTCTTCCGAGAGAGTGGTTCCTGCAATAAGGTTGCTGACTTCTTCTGTCAAATTGATAGTGCCAGGTTGGTTTTGGAGGAACACTCTAAGTCTCAAGTAGTCCTTGTACCGGAAGTAGTATTCTTCAAGAGATTCACCTGCATCCTGGTTTGGAGGGTTTCGGACCATTCTGCTGGCATTTGATGGCCTTTTGGAGTTGGGATGTGTCTGAGCAATAATTGTGTATAGCGCCTCGTATCCCTGTCCGCCTTCAAAGCTCTGAATGGTGGCCTTCATACTTGCACATGAATCAGGGATGATTTTGTCAGTTCTGAGTGCGGTGTAAATGAGATTTCCCCATTCATTGATAGCCAATTCATATCTTGAAGGTAGGTCGTGTGGAAAGTCATCACCAATTGTAAATCCTCTGAGGTGATCAGCTTCACGCCTGTAGAGGTAGTATGGATGGACATAAATATGATGTTGCTGTGAGTGAGCTGTGATTTCTCTGTACCATTTCCTAACCTGAGGGTCCGTTGCATCCTTTAGTTGCGGAAATCCTGAGAGAAATAGTTTGTCTCTAGCTGCTTCCTTGGACTTGTCAGATGCTCTGATTAGATCAAAGCAGTCACCACTTCTAGTGATCAGGCGCTGGTCGTTTCTGCCACTTCCTAGGTTATGTAGGTAGTAGTTTTGTCTGACAATTGTTTCATTTCCTGATGAGTCCGTGTAGGTGATTGGAAAGTCTTTCATATCATCTTTGGTGAGGAATTCTTCTTTCCTATAGTATCGGTCCTTCACTGGTGGTGGTAAGGTCGCTGGATTCCATGGAAGGTCAAGAGCTTGGTGGTTGGCACCGGTGTTGTTGTTGGTGTTGGTGTTGTTATTGTTGTTGGCGTTGTTGACCAATTGCTGGAGTAGGGTGGTCAATTGCTGCATGTCGGTGCCTGCTGCCGGCGCTGGAGTTGGAGCTGTGGCATTTTCATCGTTGTCGTCTGCTTCAGGGAAGGTGTAGATTTTTGTGTCGTAGACTTCATCAAAATGTACTGCATCCCAATTTGATTTGAAGCCCCAGTGGGTTGCTCTGATCTCTATGAGGAGAGTTTCTTGTCCTTGCGCAACGGCTAGTGCTCCTGCCTTGTCCATTGAGTGTTTGTTTCGGATTCTCTTTGGTGTTTTGTCTGGAGCAACATACCATAGACAAGCGTCTGCAAAAAGGGTGGATATGTGTCCCTTATTGATCTCAGTTTGTTCCTTGGGGGGGATAATATCCATGATTGCATTTACAATAATTTCCTTGAGCATGGTTACTGGATCCGGATCAAGCGTCTTGGGTCCTTCACTGTCGGCATCATCTGTGAGGAACAGGCTAGCAGTGTCTTCTAGAGCATGGTAGAATGAGTCGTTGAGGGCCTCATGTTTGTGGGCATTGCCTTTGGTGTTGAATGTCCCAAATCGGATTGCAATGTCCTGGATTTGATTCCAGTCAAATGGAGGTGCAGGCGCCATGATTTAGAGATTGTCGTTCTTGTTTCAATGTAATCGTAGTTGTACGATCGTTGTAATTGTCGATCAGCCTTGGATGTGTATCACAGAGAATTAGATCGAAGTCGTTTGATCGGCGATGTCGTTGACGTCAGCGTTCGTTATTGTCGATTCGATGGGTTGTCGGAACGATCTTCGGAGGTGCAGAAATGACCGAAGGAATGTTCCAAAGTAATAAGGATTGTTCGATCGATCTTAATTTTCCTCGGAGGAACAATCAATCGTAGCGTAGTCCTTGAAATATTATTCCGGTGAAGGTATCGGTCGGCGGTGTCGTTTGATCTCGATCGTCGCGTTCGATCGTCGGCCTTGGATGTGTATTACAGAATGGGATTCTTGGTAGAATGTTCTGTAGATACGCCCCTTGATACGTATGCTTGGTCGTGTATTACAGAAGAAGATTCTTGGTAGAAGGATCTGTATACACCCCTTGATACGCGAGTAAGGAGGAGAAGAGAGAAGGAAAGAGAGGCGGGGGGAGGTCTATTGATACAGCCCGGGGATGCGAGTCCCGTACCAAGTATACTCTGGCTGTAACCGACGGTGGAGGTGCTGTACGGGGCGGAGATAGGTAGCTTAAGGTATCCACTTGTTAGTGGAAGGTATAAGGGCTCTATAACCTGTTGTTACTCTAAAAATCGACCGTAAGGTATTGGATAATTGAAAATTTAAAGAGATGTGAGCTCAGAGAGATGCTCTTATTTTTACTGTGTATTTCACTGTATCGGGGCTCTCTGTATTTTACATGGTAGAGATCTTCCCCGGTTATCTGTTACTGTTATCTTCATCGTACCGATACTGCTGTTGCTGTTGCTGTATTAATGTCATGTATCGGTCTTACTGTATCGGTCATTTTGTCGTATACGAGGTTAAGTGTTTTATCCGATGGGGCGTATGCTTGTTCGTGGTATTTGAGATAGATGAGGCCCATTCGGAATCGGTATTGATTTTCTTGATTGCAATAAGTAATTTCCTCATGGGATATTAAGTATATTCTTTTGAATGTACTTAAGGATTCCAAGTGTTTACTTACTGTTCAGGTCTTTGGATGTTTCTTGTTTCTAACCGATTATCCTCTTTTGTTTGTAGCCTTAGGTGATATTGTTTTTACCACTTAAGGATTTCACATAATGGAGGTGCGTTTGATTCTAATGCTTGATCATTTGAGTATTCGTATCTGGGTGTTAATCTTACGTACCTCGGTCGTTGTTTCGATTTGTTTCGTTTGTCGGCTTTTCCAATCGAATTTGATGCCAACAAAGTCCGTATTTTTTGGCCGACAACAAATTGAGTACAAGTACTCGTCAGACCACTGTCTAACAGACCTGCACGTGTGCAGTTTTGGAAAGTAGTATTGAATAACGCAGTTATTAATAATTCAAGAATAACTCAAGTTACTATTGATCTTGTCAGCGTAGGTTTTGTACTGGGCACTTATTTCAATGCTCTTCCAATGGACAAGGAACTCAAATCCAAACCAGAAGTGATCACCACTCCAGTTTTGCAAATCAATCTGAAGAACTGAAGATCAAACATCAATTAAGACAGCCCTACCTGCTGGGACTAAATGTGCCAGCCGAGATAAATCCCAAAACTTTCTCTAACATGATTTTTGTTTTGTGACACCTAGTAACTAAACACTACATGATGTTTGATACTCAACTAAACGGGATCCGATTGTGGACACAATTGCTTGGAGTGATTTGCAAAAGGAACTCAAATTGGCAAAAGAAAAACCACGTGATTTCACTATGCAATACGTGATTTTACTAGATAACAAGTGATTCCACTTCATAATTTCTACTTTTGCAACAAAGTGCTCATAATTTCTAATTTGGAACAAAACCCTGCATCTTTTTCATCTCTGGACTTGGATCGTAAACTTTACAAATACAAAAAATCTTCGAATTGCATCGATCATGGGATTCCTCCACCAATCTACTAAACCGATGCTAAGCAAAACAATCTTGGAATTGAATCAACCATGGGATCCCTTGGAAACCAAACCAATCAACAATCAACTCTCCACCAAATCTAAATTGATGCTAAGCAAAACGATCTTGGAAACCAATTGGCAATCGATGATGGTGGTGAAACCAGTCAACAATTGACAAGTCAAACTGTTTGCACATCCAAAGTGTTCAATTAATCTATCACTGATTGGTTGGCGGGACTAAGTTGAAACGACTTGGTCTTTGGAAGATGGGTGTTGGAGTGTTGAAAGGGTCTTTGTCTTTGCCTTTATTAAGTTGTCACCTTCTTGCAGTATTGCCTCTAAGGATTCTCCAGTGACAACTCTACCCTTCACATAATTCATAATACACTTGAGTCAAGAGAAATGCTTCTGGTAGGCTGTGTTGTAATGCTTTCTCCATCGACTGCAGCTGTTTTCAAGGTCTTCAATACCCCCAGGGAAGTTGTTGTCATTGAAGTTGCCAAGTTCTGACCACTCATTCCACATCAACGAAACTGACTTATGGTTACAGAACAAGACCTTTCTTGTTGATGTATCTGCCGCATCAGTTGTTGCTTCTGTTGCTGGTGTTGGTGTTGGCGTTGGCAGTTGAAATGAATGAGTGTACTACATGAAGTGGTGAACTTGGGTGTTGACAACATCTTGTTGTTGTCTGAAGGCTGTAACTGAAGTCTTTATCCTCCAAATGTCCTGTGAAACATCATGGCGTTCTGAATAAATGTTGTGAAGCTGGTCCCAAACCCCTGGAAGGGCAACATCAATACTCCTTTCAATTAAGGTACTTGCTCCCACTCCTGCTTTGACGCTGACCTCAATGAGTGCTGCTTGATAAGTCTGGAACAAGTCAGTTGCAAAAACAGGCAAGGAAAAGAGTGAATTTTTCCTACCTTGGTGGAACAAGATGATGGCCTCCTGCAGTACCACGGATTGTAAATTGAGGAGGAGCTTGTTGAAGAAAGCTTAAGCAGTGGGATTTGGGTCACTATTGATTGTGTTTATTACCTTGTCAAGGAAGGGGAACACTTGATGCCACAGCTCTGAAGGTGGGTCAATAGTACTTCTCGGCAAGAAGAACCCCCCCCCCCCCCCCCCCCCCCCCCCCCTCTATCTTGTGAATGCCCAGCCAACGCCTGCATAGCCTTCAAAGGGGGTTTGGAAGAATATTGATCCTCTCTGACATAAGGTTCCGATTTCCTATCATTTTGATGTAATGCAGATTGACCTCTTGCATTTCACATACAACTGCACCGGTTCCTTGGCCAAAGTGAACAAAATGCTTTGAAGTGATACCCAAGGATTTGCATGCTTGTTTCATTGTGCTGGAATAGGCTTGATTGGTGATCAAACCATGATAGTTCCCTGTGTTGTTACAATCAGTGAGTAATTTGACATTGAACCAGGAGGAATTATCTGCAAAGTCATATTGAGCAAGCTTGACCATTGAATGGAATTGCGCCATCAAATAGAAGCCCAACACACCAATGGGACACATGCTAACATTTCTGTGTCTCATAACCTAGCAAACAATTTTTCTGACCATTTGTTTTCCCTGTTGTGATTTACATGATAAAGATCTGGCAGGGGTGGTGTGTCCCTTCATTGTATTTGATAAGGTCGCACAGCTCACACGGCTCGCATTTGAATAAGGACTTGCCGTGGAGAACACCTCCGTGTGTCATAAGGAAATAGAATCTATCTATCAAGGCTGCCACATGATAATTTGGTTTGTACCAATTCTTAGAGAACAAGAAATTCTCAATCCTCTCAATGTTTTGCACATTCATGTATGGTGACAATGCATGATCGATCTTCTCATCAAGTCTCATCTTTTTGATCTTTTCCTTTCTTACTTGAACCACTTGCAGCAGTTGGGTGACTCTTTCAGATTGAATGTGTTCCTTAGTAAGATTGTTGGAATTTTGACTCCTCTGATGCCTCAATATTTTGAGGATTGACCACAAGTACTCGTCATTCAGAGTATCATAACCTACAGGGTTGCAATCGGCCTCCTCCAGCTCCAAAAACAATTCCTGATTGATACCATTGCTATTGTACTTTGGCATCACGATCCCATACTAGTTGCCAGCATCAAATATTTGTGGTGTTCCCTCTTCTCGCTTCAGCTTCTGGCCTCTTCTCCATCATAGCCAATGATATGTATCTATGTATACAACTGCTCGTTTTCTTGCCATAGCATGTGTTAAAAATAGTGCATAATACAGAATGGCTGTTAGTGTGCACTGGTTAACAGTGCTGGGGTATAGGGAGGGGTTACTAGAAAATACAATTGTGTATCAAATGGTCGCTAGCTTGTATGGGGGCTCAGGTATTGGGTGATTCCAAAAATGCGAAAACCCTAAACCTAAACCCTAGAAAGGCCTAAAAAGGGGATTATTTAGGTTGCCTTGCACTTAAATCCTGGTTTGGGGTGCGCATCGAGAACCAAATTTAGGTTTTCCACCTAAATTCATAGGAATTTGTGTTCCAGGCGCCCCTGCTTATAATTAATTTCTTATCCTTAGGTGCTTATAAATGTCTTATCCTTTGATACTGTTTTAATTAAGATATGGATGAATTCCTTATTCCAAAAATGGGACTTTTGTCCGAGAATTGCTTCTTGACCCCCCCCCCCCCCCCCCCCCCCGCGGGGTATTGCGTGGTGCTTTCAAAACTCCCTACCTTATTTTCAAAACTCCCTGCCTTCTGAGCCCACATGCTCACTAAAAAAACCTTGCGTGGCGCGTGCTTCCCCTTTCCAGACAATATCTTGTTGATCTATATCTGGACCATCACCTAAAACTCAATATTTGCCTGGTGGAATAAAAATAATCAATTAAAAAAACAATTTCAGGGTTAGGGATCTCATAAAGTTGCCATGACAAACAATATTTTGTGTCAAACTTATGCAGGAATGATTTTCTCTCATCTTCGCAACATGCTGCTGTTAACTGTATTTGTTAACATACCGTGAGTGTTCATTATAAAAATACCACAATAAATACACAGTACAAAAGCCATCTACAAGTCTACTGGTGGTAAACATACGGTGAGTTTACACTATATACCACAATAAATACACAGTACAAAAACCATGTACAAGCCTACTGGAAATAAACATGTGTGCGCTCCGCACACTGAATTCTCTTCAAAAAGAGAAGTCAAAGGACCCTGCAAACACAGCAGAAAAGACCTCAAAGACATTTATTTTTGAGAGGGATTCTGGTCATCAAAATCACCCATATCATTTGCACAACCTTGCAATGACCCTTCGGTTTCTCCTTTGATAGAACAGACCATAAAGGTTGGCCACCGTACAAACAGTACAAAATTACACCAGCTCAAACACCAACACGTTACTACAAATGTAATCTAACTATACCCACACCTCGTCACGGATCTTTGTTGTCCCCTGAAATAAGAAGAAAAACAAAGTGAGAAAATATATCATCAGCAATGCAGCAAGCAGGCATCATTTTCTATCTATCTCCTCATGTTGTTCTTGTTGCTGTCAATTGTTGTTGTTGCTGCCGGTTCATTGTTGTTGTTGTTGTTGTTGTTGTTGCTATCGATTTGTTGTTACCGTCAGCAATTCGTTGTAATTTGTTGTTGTTATTGTTGTCGTCGATTCGTTGTTGCCGTCAATTCATTGTTGCTGTTGATTCGTTGCTACCGTCAATTTGTTGTTGACGTCGATTCGTTGTAGTTTGTTGTTGTTATTGTTGTTGTTGTTGCTATCAATTTGTTGTTACCATCAATTCGTTACCGTCAATTCATTGTTGCTGTTGATTCATTGTAATTTGTTGTTGTTACTGCTGCTGCTGCTGCTGCTGCTGCTGTTGATTTGATGTTGGAATGAAAGACTTCTTACTCCTATGTCGCTTGAACAGGAACTTGTTCCCATCAATCAAATAGATGCAAGGAGTGCAGTTTTGTGCTTTTAAGATGTCTCCTTCAAGCAACGAATCTCTCGTCACAATACTATACTTGTTTTGTTTTGCACAAGGCTACTCCTCTTTGGACTTCTCTGTCTGAGCACAAATCTTTGAGCTAACTGATCAATGGATCGAGAAGGTTAGATCCCACGTTCTCAGACGGAATGCAAGCATTCTACTCAGATAAGGGTTGGTGCGATACAACCAATAGTAGGATTTTGATGTCTTTCTTTCTAATTTATGAATGGAAATTGTATTTTTTTTGGCCGCCACAATACACAGTGAAAATCACACTGTATTGTCCTGTATTGCTCGCGAGAAAGAAGAGCATCTTTGCTACTACTTCGTAGTAAAATACAGTACAAAAATACAGAGCAAAAATAGAGGGAAAAAATACAGTACAAGAATAGATCTGTTAAATCTGTTAATTAGATTCAATACTTAACGAATAAGATCTCTTGATGAAATTGAATACTTAATAAAATAAAATCAAGTAGCGTTTTTAAGGGAATTAGATCTTCTTAGTTAATTTCGATCCTTTATAGAATAATGATTCAAAAGCGTTTTTAGGGGCACTAGATCTTTATAATTAATTTCACTCCTTAATTCAGTAAGGATTTAATGGCTTTTTTATATTAAATTCCTTTCGTGACCATAAGTACCAAAGTTACCAAAGGGTAGATTTCCTATGCGCATGAATCAATGAGTCCCGTATCCATCTAAGTAATCGATTCCCACGGCATATCGATTCCCACGGCGCATCGATTCCCATCGCGCATAAACGGTGAGCAATCCCTGTCTTACGATATTGCCATTGTTCTTCGGTGAGCAAACTCTGATTTCATAAAATATCACACGAGCTACGGGAGCAATTCCTGACCTTAATGATAAACATTTCATGGAGTCTTCCTAACGGAACAAGAGAAGAAAACCGTTGGCATGTGATTCTCACACAATACATATACATGCATACAAATATATATGGTCAACGACTAATACATGTACGGAAATAATCAGCGAGTAATCTCAGCACTACGCAACAGCAGTTGCAACGTATTCATCTCAATAAAAGAGATATCTTGCATTTCGGCAAGATTTCACTTTATCTCATACTTTTAACATTCAACTGATTTATATCCCAAAATTCACACTAGTTGCTACCAACTATTTGTAATCTACATACTAAGGTCTGTCTCGCTGCAATCTGAATAAGTCACAGCAAGAGGAGATCTGGCGTTTCCCTAGTCTCGCCTGTAGTCCGATTATCCGTTGCCGAAAGTATCCAACCACAATTGTCACGCGTAGAGTACAACCGTTCGTCTACTAACACATTAACACAGCGTTGCTGTTCGTCAGAAGCCTTTGAATCAGACTCTCAACGAATCGGATTCAGAAGGAAAATAATAGATTAACAGTCGCAAGCTCTAAGAAGGCTTGCACACAAGAAGGAACAGGAACGGAATTGAACATAATCCCTACGCTGGCTTATGCACGTCGCACATCGCACAAGAAGCAGTTCCCATTCTCAGTTACCACGCACTTCTTTCCAAGGCTCCGAACCACCACAGATGCCGAACATACCGGTAATGCCCGTCAATGCACTCGGAGGCGAAGAGAAGAATGACGCCGAAGTCACCACTATCGAACGCTTTCCCAGCTTCGATGCTGATATGAGAAAGATACTCATATCATTACTCAACGTAACAAGTGAGATTACTAGCAAGTTGTGCCTAGCTCTCAAAGAAGGCAGATTATGCGAGTGGAAGTCGTTCCTCGACGCACTTATCGAACCAGATTTTGCACGCGAACTTACCTATATGGAGCAAGGATTGGCAACGCATATCCCTCGATCCATCCAAAGGAGCATAGAAGCACTTGCGGATTTCGCTATCGACCTACAAGAAGAAGGTGTCGACCTAGGAGAAGACGAGAAGGACTGGAAAGATGTAAAGTCATATACATACAGGGAATTCCAGGCATTCCGCGGAGAGCGTGCCCAACGCTTACGTAACGAATCTGTTCTGAACCCACCACCTCCTCCGGCGGGAAGTAAAAAAAAGTCCCCTCAGCAGGTAAAGTACGAATCATGGTGCCGAAAAGCACGAGATGAAAAGTCCTTTACACCCCTCACGAATGACTCGAGATTCGAACACTGGCACGTCGGTTTCAAAGCTAAACTCGAGGCATACGACATCGATACAGAGACATTCCTCGATGAAACTTGGCCTCCAGCTACGCTTCTGGGTTATACCCGTGATCTCTTCGTCAAGCAGTGTGCCTTCTTCTGGGTACTAATGTTGGAAGTCTTCAAGAGTGACCTTTCTGCATCATGTGTACACAGTCATTCTACCACTCGTGATGGACGCAAGGCCTACTTCGACTTCGTAAACCTTCATAGCCAATCAAAAGCAAAGGTATACGACAACTCGACCCAGCTACAAGCGTTGCTCAAGTTGAACCTCAACAATTGGAAGGAATCCAAAGTGAAATTCATCACACATTGGTTTGATGAATTGAATCACCTCAACAAGCTCCGTCCTCCCAACAAGCCCCTCGAGTATCACACTGTAAAATCAGCATTGTGTCAGGCATGTTATTCCAGCTTCCAGCTAAGCGAACAGTTTGCCAAAGTCAAGGATCCAGGTGGGACGAATAGCACCGTAACGGATGCAGTTGCCGAAGCCGCTGCTATCCACGATCTTAAAATCACGCTTTTACTCGAAGCAACTTGACTTGATTCCCAGTCTGCGATGTCTGCTCCTCGGTCGACCGTACGTGCACACGTTCATGATTTCTCTTCTGACTCGATCCAAAACCATGAGGACTATGCTCTCCCCATCGAATTTGAAGGAGACTATCAAGATTATGCTGTGTTCAAGGCTGGACGTACCCCTGACCCTACCACAAGGTTGCCTACAAACATATGGAAGGCCTTGTCACGTCAGGACATGAAGAGTTGGCTCAGTTTTTCTCCGGAAGGCAAGAAAATCGTGGTTGCCTCATTGCGACACGACTTACTTAACACTAACCAACCTGACCCCAACAGTGTCAAACCCATTACCCGAAAGGCATACCAACATGAACACTCGGTATCATTTCGAGAAGACGATACTTCGACCAAGGATGAGCATGCCAATTCCGCAGCAGACCTACATCCTGCTGTAGAGAATGATCGTAGAGGCGTTTTCCATGCATCTCTAGGTGTATACAAATCCACGACCTCCTCGTCTAAGGACCAGCGACCTCTCAAGTCTTCCGTGTCACCCGCGCATCCAGCTCGATTCCTTTCAAACAACCCTGACATTCAGTACAAAAAGGACGGTGACACCCAAATACCTGTCGGAACACCATCGTATTCCGCCATTTTTCACCAGTGGTATACTCCCGAGGATGATCTCACCTTTCCTAATGATGGTCCCGTAACGTCATACACATACCGTATACACAAAACTACGGTTACTAGCCCTGGTTTTGCCATGGTCGATCGCGGCGCAAATGACTGCATCATCGGTAATGATGCATGTCTCATCTCCAAGGATATTCCACCACGATATGTTAACGTCACCGGCATTAATAATCATCAGGTACAAAACATTCCCATTGCTACATGCGGAGCATATTCCATGTCGAACAGAGGCCCCGTCATTCTTATTTTCAATGAATGTGCCTATACAGGACGACATCCTTCTATATTGTCATCCGGCCAGATGGAAGCATATTTTTCCACTGTAGACGACACGTCCATCAAAGCAGGCGGAGGACAGGTCATCACCACCTCCGATGGCTATGCACTGCCTCTTAGCATACGACACGGCTTACCATACCCGATGCGAAAGTATACGACTGTCGAATTTGACATGCTACCACATGTTATCATGACGTCCGATAAACATTGGGACCCATCTGTTCTCGATACCACGATCAGTGCAAAGGATGAACAATTCCTCCAGAAATATCCTCCCCAACCACAGCAACTCCCTTATGCCGATTACGACGAATATGGGAACCCACGCTGCCTTGAAGGATTCGATATATCTGTTTCTCCCCGGTCCTCCACGGTCACATCCCTCAGCTCGTATTCCAGCCATTCCACCCGATCTCCCTTTCTTCCAATTGATGATCATAAGAACAACGATCGCTCCTTTTGGCTTACTTCCACTGACTACGCTCATCAAGAACGTCTCGCATGCTGCGCGCCAACCGCAGTCTCTGGAACAGTCACTGCGTTTCCGACAGATTGTACAGCCAGTGACACTACACGCATTGCAGCTACGCCCCGCGAAAGATACCCCAATGAACATGACTACTTATCCCTCAAACCTTTCTTTTGTTGGGTTTCCACCGATCGCATCAAAGCTACTTTTGAAAACTCAACCCAATACGGTTCGTTAGCGGTTAGCCCTGATGGTAACATTTTCAAACGGTTTCATTCCCCTCAACCGGCCATGAACGTTCGCCCCTTCAATGACGATGTTATGTCCGATGCAGTCTATTCAGATGTCCCAGCAATTGATGGTGGATCCAAGATTGCTCAAATCTTCTTTGGCCGCAAATCGCATATTATTCACGTTGAAGAAATGCGTACCACCGGCGATTTCCTACCCTGCTTTCAGAACTTTGTTCGAAAATGGGGCAGGCCCATCCGCCTCCTTTGTGACCACGGTAACTATCAATCAAGTAAGAAAGTCATGGATTACCTCAAAATGTTATGGATTGGACTCTGGCAAAGTGAACCGTACCATCAACACCAGAATCAATTCGAACGACGATACCAAACGTTCAAACGCATTGTCAATCGCGTCATGGATCGTACCGGCACACCACCACACATGTGGTTACTGTGCATGACATACGTCGCGGGTCTCCTCAATGTTGTCTCTGACCCTACGCTGTCCGATAAACAACCGATCTTCATTGCCACGGGTACAATTGGCGACATCAGCGCCTACACCAGTTTCTTCTGGTTTGAACCTGTGTATTTCAAGACAAATGACTCTCCTTTCGGTACCAAATCTACCGAACGCCTAGGTCATTTCGTCGGCATCGCCGAACATGTTGGCAATGGACTCTGCTTTCGAATCTGGGATCCAGTTACCAACAAGTTACTAGACCGGTCCGGTGTTTGATCTGCTCTTACACCTGAGTCACGTAACAAACGCGCGGGCTTATTTACTGATGATGGTTTCATCAAATGGCGTAATGCAAAGGATTCCTTACCCCGTATATACGCCACTGGAGAAGCTCCAGCTTTCAAACATGGGGAGCATACCAATCAGAATAAAGTCATTGACGAGTCTACTAAACCAAACAGCTCAGTTTCCCCTAACGATTCACCTGCTGATTCTGACACCGCCGATGACACCGTTCCATCTGCACCCAACAAACAAACAGATACCACGCCCCACGCATCTGGCACTCAACCAATTCTTCAACCACCCGCCCACCCCTCGTTACCGAGCTTTCTTTATAAGAAGGTCGATGACAGCCCAAGCTGGTCACCTTCTCCACTCCCTAACAACTATGGGGAGAGTTTTGATGGTCCTCCTACGACACACATCTTCAGCAAGACATCCGACGGCGTCCTCCTTACTGAAGATGATTTTGATCCACCGGAATTAGCATACTTTGATGTTAGTGACGTCACAACTCCACACACCAACCCCGCTACTCCTTCAGTAGACCCATCACAGGTAGTTGTTACCGACAAAGAAGGTAACGCACAATTTGACGATGATGGTAAACCCATTACCATTCCTACGGTCCCGATTGCCGATCTACAAGGACGATCCTTCCTTGTAACCAACCCCGATGGCACCCGGAAGCGTCTTACCATCGTCGATGTAGAAGACAGTCTTGAACGCAATAAAGACTTCATCAAGTTCAAGTGCAAACACTCCGATGACGAACTCGATGATATCATTGCATACAATGACGTCATGAATTACATACATCGTGATTCAACACAAGAAGACGGCAAACTCTGGTCGTTTCGCCGCATCCTAGGACACCAAGGTCCACTGGATAACAAGCATCCTCAATACAAAGGTTCCAAGTATAACCTCTGGATTGAATAGGAGAATATGGAACGCACATATGAACCTCTGGCCAACATTGCAGCCGACGACCCGGTCACCGTTGCAAAATATGGGAAAGACAACAACTTGCTTGATCTCCCGGGTTGGAAACGTCTCAGGAGAATCACCAACCTAGCCCGACGAACCAAGAAACTTGATCGACTCGTGCACCAAGCAAAACTACGTTCCTTCCGTACCACTCCGCAGTATCAATATGGATTCAAAGTTCCTCGTAGCCACGAAGAAGCCCTCTGATTTGATCAAGCCAACGGAAACACCAAATGGGAAGATGCCACCACTCTGGAAATGGCACAACTCAATGAATACAATACATTCATTGATAAAGGCGTATACAAGACAAGCTCCATTCCCACGGGATTCCAACAAATCAAGGTACACATGATATACGCTGTCAAACACGACGGAAGACACAAGGCTCGCCTCGTTGCTAACGGTAATCTCACTGAGGCCCCTATCCACAGTGTTTACGCAGGCGTCGTATCTCTTCGCGGTCTACGTATGTGCCTATTCCTAGCTGAACTCAACGATCTAGAAGCATGGGGCACCGACATAGGTAACGCCTACTTAGAAGCAGTCACCTGCGAGAAAGTATGCATCAAGGCAGGTCCCGAATTCGGATCGTTGGAGGGTCACCTGTTGGTCATTTACAAAGCCCTATATGGTCTCAGGTCTTCAGGCAAGTGTTTTGGAGACTTACTCGCGGCTTGTCTCATCGAACTCGGCTTCGAAAGATCCCGCGCAGAACCGGAAATATTCCTCAAACCCGGAACGAACAAGCATGGTGAACGTGTATATGAGCTTATATGCACATATGTCGATGACCTATGTCTCTGCATGGCAGATCCCAATTCCTTCTTGAAGATATTGCAATCGTCACCATATAACTTCAAATTGAAGGGATCCGGACCTATGAACTTTCATTTAGGATGTGGATTTGAGCGCGACGAACATGGTGTTCTGTGCATGAATCCCATAAAGTTCATCGAAAAGATGGAAGCATCTTACGAACAAATGTTCGGATGCAAACCTAGCACTAGGTTCCGATCACCCATTGCGGAGAACGATCATCCTGAATTGGACTCTTCAGCCTTTCTTGAAGAAACCGGTATACAGAAATATCAAAGTATGATCGGTTCACTGCAATGGATCATCGCTATTGGGCGTTTCGATGTACAAACAGCCGTGATGACGCTCTCAAGTTTCAGAGCTCAGCCACGAGATGGGCATCTCGAACGTGCTAAACGTATCTATGGATATATCTCCAAGTTTAGACATTTTAAAATCAGATTTCGCGTGGAACCGCCCGATTTTATATTGACTAAACCCAACACCATCGACTGGTCCAACACCGTCTATGGGGAGCATTCTGAAGAGCTACCCGACGACGCTCCTGCACCGCTTGGAAAGACAGTAGTGTTAACACACTTCTATGATGCCAACCTCATGCATGATATTCTCAGTGGCAAGGCAGTTACCGGCATTCTTCATTTCGCGAACAAGACTCCCATGATGTGGTTCTCGAAGAAGCAGTCTACTACGGAAACAGCCACCTTTGGAGCTGAATTTGTTGCAGGAAGAACTTGCATCGAACAGATTGTCGATCTACGCCACTCATTCCGATACCTTGGAACACGAGTCCATGATATCTCATACTCCTGGGGTGACAACAAAAAGATGATCCAAACGTCGACATTTCCTTACGCAAGGTTGCATAAGCGTCATAACATTCTATCGTTTCACTACGTACGGAGCATGATAGCGAGAGGATTCATTTTAATGATGCACGTCCCAGGTAAGGATAACTGTGCAGACATTCTCACCAAGCATTGGAGTCACTCAGTTGTGTATCCACTGCTCAGGCCCATATTCCACTTCTGTGGTAATACTGGCGACCTTCTCCAAGATGATGGAAGCATCATGTAGAGCGTGATGACCCTTCACAAGGAAACATGGGGAGTATTAAATTCCTTTCGTGACCATAAGTACCAAAGTTACCAAAGGGTAGATTTCCTATGCGCATGAATCAATGAGTCCCGTATCCATCTAAGTAATCGATTCCCACGGCATATTGATTCCCACGGCGCATCGATTCCCATCGCGCATAAACGGTGAGCAATCCCTGTCTTACGATATTGCCATTGTTCTTCGGTGAGCAAACTCTGATTTCATAAAATATCACACGAGCTACGGGAGCAATTCCTGACCTTAATGATAAACATTTCATGGAGTCTTCCTAACGGAACAAGAGAAGAAAACCGTTGGCATGTGATTCTCACACAATACATATACATGCATACAAATATATATGGTCAACGACTAATACATGTACGGAAATAATCAGCGAGTAATCTCAGCACTACGCAACAGCAGTTGCAACGTATTCATCTCAATAAAAGAGATATCTTGCATTTCGGCAAGATTTCACTTTATCTCATACTTTTAACATTCAACTGATTTATATCCCAAAATTCACACTAGTTGCTACCAACTATTTGTAATCTACATACTAAGGTCTGTCTCGCTGCAATCTGAATAAGTCACAGCAAGAGGAGATCTGGCGTTTCCCTAGTCTCGCCTGTAGTCCGATTATCCGTTGCCGAAAGTATCCAACCACAATTGTCACGCGTAGAGTACAATCGTTCGTCTACTAACACATTAACACAGCGTTGCTGTTTGTCAGAAGCCCTTGAATCAGACTCTCAACGAATCGGATTCAGAAGGAAAATAATATTTTATGAAGAAAATTCACCGTGTAAGTACATATGAATGCCTAAGTATGAGTACATACCAGAGAAACGCTGATCAGACATATGAAGGACAGATGGTTTTAATCATAAGATTATTAACCAGATGATTGACAACGTCGGTTTTATGTGAATACCCCCATAGCTCACTTTCTGAAGAATTAACCTTATTAAAACACACTATCATGCCCTAATAGTACGTATAATACAGTACTAATTCTACGTATCACACTAAGTACAGATGATTATGTCAATTAACATGATGATTATTCGTAATACAATGATTACAAGTAATTAACCGTCAATGATGAATTATTCCAAATAACTCACTCGTATCGACCGTTGAGGCCAATCGATACTTCTGCTTTCATTTAATTGTTACGATGTCATTTTTCCAGTTTATCAGACCCAGCAGCATCTCTGCAATGCCGAGGGACCGAATGCCATTTTTTTGACGAGATAAAAATGCAGTTGAGCTTGAAGACCCGAACGAATCCGGATTTGCCTGATCAGCAACCGGCATCACCCCCCAATGATGTAAAAGGGGCAAGCTGCTTGTGGAGCCCTAAATCAGACCAACATTAGGGCAGTCTCTCCTGAAAGAGGAGGCCAAAGACATGGACCAAGGTGGCAGGCTCCACCAGGTTTTGAGATCCACAGGAAAATAAGCAAGGGAAACGGAAAGAAAGATTGAAAAATTGCCCGAGTTGGCATCAGTTGAAATGAATCATTGAAACTGAACTTTCACTGAAAAACAGAACTGTCGCGAGCAAAAATATTGAGTTTAAGTATCTTATTTTAAGCAAGAAATAATATCCAAAGCTATGCGCAACGCACTTGGAAATATCCAAAGATATGCGCGATGCACGCAAAGATATCCAAAGATTGCAACGCATACAAAAATATTCAAAGATCTGAAAAAGAACAAAGAACACCAAATCCAAGAACACTAAATTCTCAGATCCGGCCAAAAAATATAATTCCATCTTGTTTGCTACAAAAATACAGAAATGAGTAAATCCTCAGAATGGGGCAAATAGCGAGGGAATCCGTTTTCGATGGTATCCGGTCGTAGTCGTATCTAGGCCCGGCGGACAAATTATCTTGCGGTAGCCGTTGTGCTGAAATTTTCCGTCTTCGATCTGTATTTGGGAACTCGTGTTAAAAGTGACGTGGTGAAGCAACGAAAATTCGTTTATTCGGATCGTCGTTACGAAAGTTCTTTGTTCTGCAAAGGAGATTCGATGTCTTCCTGAGAACTTGGACCTCGAAGATTGGTGTGGTATCAAAAGATCTGTTACTATGTAGTAAAAGAGATTGGTGAAGCAACGAAATCTGTTTTCCGTTTTCGCTGCGTTGTTGGTTGCAGCGCTTACGCTGAGCAATTGGTGAGCGTCGGTATCTTGGCAACAGTGGGGTCGCCAAGGATGGATTACGACGAGGAAGAGAATGGACCCGAATGGGTTGCTATTGGCGTATCCAATGCAATATCTTTGTCGTGTGATCAGATCAGAGAACTACCGTCGTCGGCCGTAGTCGAGTCAATCGGTGATCTGCTGTCGGATTGAGCGTCGCAGTTTCAAAAGGAAATTAACAGATATGAAAGCTCACAATCCTAAATTGCAATCAATTGCAACAGCTCAACAAAGACCAGAGCCGGCTCACAAATGCGATCTGGGAAATATAAATTGCAGAATAATACAATAATCACAATCGCTCATTTACAAAGTAACCTTGAACTATCAGTTAAGAACCAATCACAATTACTATCACCATTGAATTCATCTCACAAATATTCTCCAATCACTCTTTATTATCCTTAATCCTTCCACTGGCCCTTCAACAAATCTTCCAAAACTCCAATCAAAACTTCCTTCAATTATTGGGTGATTCCCAAAAACACAGAATATCTGTGTAATTTAGGTTGTGCACGATTGTGTGTGTTTTGTTACTCAGTTTTTGTCTTTTTTACTCACATTACCGTTTTTAAGTGTTTACAAGACCCCCTCGTAAACACTGATTTACACACAATTCTGTGTCTCCATTTGGAATCCATGACTGCACCTTTTTCATTCCCTTGTTAGTAATCCAACGGACGACGAGTCACAGAAAAGAACAAAAACGTCCAGTCACAGTCCAACTCGCCAATTTCAATCATACGTAAAACCGGCACCAAAAATTGAAAAGTTGGAACAACAACATTTTATCAAGTAATTATACGGTTTTTCCCACGATGAAGAGTAGGCCGTATCGCCAGTTCCCCATACATTCATCATGCCGCCAGCAAAGAGGGGTCCAACGAACTACACCTCAGACAAACTCAGGTCTCTGTTGAAGAAGATATTTCTTGTTAACCCTGTCTCTAGTGAGGAATGGAATTTTGTTATAGAAGCTCATAGAGATGCTTATCCTGATTCCCAAAGGGAAGGACAATCCATTCGCCGCAAACTAAGCAATCTCTATTGCCAAAAAATTCCAACTGGCGATCCAATATGTCCCTGGCAAGTAAGGGCAGCAAAGGCAACCAAGGCAAGGATGCTTTATAAGGCAAATGGTGGCGATGGACACGAGCAGTATGACATGTCACGAGGTTATGAGGAGAATACGTTTCTTTCTATTGAAGAGGAAGACCTTTTTGGCGAAGACAATGCCGGCTTTCCCCTTCTTCCTCCTCTTGGTCAACCTACTCAACAACCAACACAAGAACCAACACAAGACCCATCAACGCAAGGAGAAGACTTACCTGGTGTGTCGATGTTGATGACATCGTCACCAGCAAAGAGATCGTACAGATCCCACGTCAGCGACAGAGTCAGTAGACAAGAATCCATGAACAAAGAACTGATGTCATTCTTGGAGAAGCAAGCTGATATGAACAGGAAAGAATTGGAGAAGCACGCTGAGATGAATAGGGAAGAAAGATAGGCAGTTGTCACCACCATATCCAAGGTTGTTGTGGATATTGCAAGCCTCTTCACAAATAATACCAAGAAGAGTGCAAGCAAAAAAAAAAAACGTGATGTAGATTCCGATTCCGATTTCGACTTGGATTTCAACAAGAAACCAAAAGCCAATCCGAAAGCAAAACAAGACAGGCACAATTTCGCCGAAGACAACTCCGATTCCCATTCTTCCACGAAATCTGTTGACTGAAGCAATGAGTCGGAGTAAGAATCGGCAATTCCACTTACGGATTTGGTTCCTGTTTAATCGCAAGAGGTAGTTCCGCATTTGGTAGAACTTCATCCTTCGAATTGGAATCCAAATCCGAATCGCCAAATAACCATGAATCATTTGACGATGAATCATTACCATCCACTTCAGTAGATGGGTTCGAATCGAGTGGATTGCCGGCGAATGGCTATTCTTGGTGTTCTTCTGTCTTTTAGACGCCTGTTGAAAGGATCTTCTTCTTCATCTTCAGAATCGCCGTCGTCTATCATACTAGTACCAGTACCACAGAATATGGAAATGATCTCAAGTGTTGCCATGATAGTGGAATTTTGCTAAGTATGATTGTTAAGAGCAAGGGCAAGGACAAGAATCCATCGGAAGAGAGGGAAATTAACATCGAAAATTTCACATTACACCGACGAAATTAGTACGATCACCAGGGAGAAAGATACCTTTTTTAGTCCCTGCGTACCTTTTTTAGTCGGAGAAAGAGGCAGATACCAATTTTTTGTCAGTTGTATCATAGGTATCGCCAAATTCCTTATTCCAAAAATGAGCATGAATATGGGAAGAGTTTTTAGCGCACAGATATCTGTGTCAACAATTTTCATTCCCAAATACACACATCGATGCCATGTGACACAGATATTCTGTGTTTTTGGGAATGACCCATTATCTCCGATCGTTATTCTGAACATTCTGACAATTATCTTCGATTAAAACTTCCTTCAACCGATTATTTTCATTACTACAAATCCGACAACAATTGAGACTGACGCTTTTTGCAACCGAGTTGTAACCAATTTACATCCAATTAACATAGTACTACTTCTTGTACACAATGAAACCAATTTACATCCAATTAACATTGAAAAAGATTTTTGTAGGAATAAACAAGGCAAAATTGGAGTATTTAGGAACAACCAAAAAAATTGGAGTATTTCTAAAGAGTTCTCCACTGACTCCAAAAGTGTTATGTAAACTGTTATTTATGAGCCTATAAGGTGTTTATAATTTATTTAGTAACAATTTTTTGACAGACTGGATGTAAACTCAATATAAATTGGTTACAACTCCATTGCAAAAAGCGTCAGCGTCAATTGTTGTCGGATTCGTAGTAACAATCGATTAATTGGGTGATTCCCAAAATACTTATGTACTACATAAACCGGAAATTTTCTACTTGACCAGCAGTCTTTTTGTTACAAATCATAGTCGACGTGAGCTCACGTTGACTATGATTTGTAACCTTACACTTTTTTATGACAGAATTTCTGACTGAAATTTTTCTTGGTCCCTAATAGGACTCCAACGGACTAATCACACATCCAACGGATCAGATCGCCAATTTTGGCTGATTACTACAATATGAGTATGAGTACGAGTACTACAAAATATTGTCCAACGCATGGCAACAACCAAATTGTGTCAATAATAATGCTTTATCTGCTGTTGCTATGTGACAACAATGGGAGAGGACATACATATTCAGCTCCGGACATAATTTTTATATCGTAATGCCAACAGCAGCGATGGTGAAGACAGGAAAAAGGTCGGGAAAAAAAACTACAGCAGAAGTGAAGTCTTGGAATTTCTATACACCCTCAAAGCAATCCTTCCTGCTGGTCCCAAGGATTGGGCACAAGTCGGCCAAATCCATAACGACAACTTCCCTGATACCAACCAAAGTGTTGAGAACCTCCGTAGGAAATACAACGGTCTATATCGTAAACAAATTCCTACTGGCAATCCAAATTGCCCCAAGGAGGTAAAGTTGGCAAAGAGGGTTAAGTATTTGATTAAGTGCAAGGAAGGAGTTGGTGACGGAGAAGAGCCATACGGAATGGAAACAGGATACCAGAACAACACGGAAGACAAAGAATACATAAGTATTGGTGAGGAGGAGGAGGAGGAGGAGGATGACGATGATAACATTCCTCCAATACCACTCGGTCAACCTTCACAAACAACCCCTCAGCCTACCCAACAGTCAACGGAGGAGCCAACCCAACAGTCAATGGAGCCTACCCAGCCAACGGAGCCAACCCAGTCAACGGAGCCAACCCAGCCAACGGAGCCAACACAACCGCTGCTTCGTCAACCTTTCCAACCAGCCCAAGAACCAGAACTCAATACACCAACCGCCATAAACATACCACCAAGAATTGTTGTTCCGCGCTCTCGGTCTCGGTTGACTTCCTCTTCTTCTTCATCTCAACGGTTTGTTCCTGCTGCGCATGCTTCCCCTTCTCCCACCAGCACTCCGCAATCCAAGAGACAGTACCGCAGGAACGCCACCAACAACAACACCAACAACACAACCAACGGACGCCAGGAAATTCTTGATTTCTTGATAGAGAATTCCGAGCGTGAGAGGGAACAAACAATAGAGTATCAATGGCTTGAAAGGGAACAAAGAGAGGCTGCCTTTAAAACTCGTAGGCAACAAACAGATGCCCTCTTCAAAGCTCAGAGGCAACAAACAGAGGCTGCCTTGGAATCGCTGAAATCCACCATAGTAGATATTGCCACCATATTTCTAAATGGGCGTCGTCCCAGCAACTCCAACTCAAATCCCAACAACTCCAACTTGGATCCCCCCGGCGCGGCGACTCCACTTAAGGCGTTGGTTCCAGTTTAATGAAAGGAAGTTCCATAGTAAATTCAGAAATTACTTCGTCGGAATCGGAACCGGAACCAAAATCGGAAGGTGGATTGATGGTTACATTTGGAACGACTGGATGATTGCTGGTTCGTGCAAGAAGAATCTTACGAATCTCTTTTCGGTGTCAAGCAATCTCTTGCTGGT
Source organism: Pseudo-nitzschia multiseries (assembly GCA_037355745.1). Taxonomy (NCBI): domain Eukaryota; phylum Bacillariophyta; class Bacillariophyceae; order Bacillariales; family Bacillariaceae; genus Pseudo-nitzschia; species Pseudo-nitzschia multiseries. The sequence continues at coordinate 9,148,439 of CM074789.1, forward strand.
GATAAACAATCAGTTGCCGGTATTCTTGTTTGGTTTTGGCTCGGTGTTCTCGTTCGGCTTTGGCTAGAAGAGCCCGAAGAAGCTGTTTCTTTTCTTGTTTGGAAAGTACCACCATTGTCGATTGGTAGATTACGATTAGTAGGATCAGATTAGTAGATTAGTTAGTAGTGGTAACAAGTGCAACTTGCTTTTGGCTTTTGAAGAAATCAAATTATGAGCTTTGCAACTTGCCAAGAAAATGAAATAATGAATTACTAGTATAAATAATGAATTACTAGCAACTACTAGCAACTACTAGTAATATCTCATGCAATCGTAAAGTTGGCAGTGCATGAAAGTCTCAAATCAGTCGGGATCAAATTGATAGGAGTCAACAATTCCCACGTCAATTCCCATTTTGATTCCCCTTTCCATGTATGGAAGAACTGATGGGATTGACCCGTTTGGCGCTGTGTTGAACCCCTCTTAAGGAGTTGAACCCCTCTTGAGGAGTTACGAACCCAAACACCAAAAGCAAAACTACTCCGGATGGATCAATCTGGATCAAAACTACTCGTATCTACTCTAACTTTCCAGCAAGCTCTAAGCTCATATTCCAAAAGTTACCAATAGCGAAAGCTATGTCCAAATCTACAGCAAAATCTAGTACTAGTTTGTAAATTATTAATCGTTATCTACTACACTTATCTACTTCTACTCAACCAATCGATCAATTGACCATGAGGATCCATCGGCCATGGAGAATCGATACTTGGAACCGACAATCTACTCAACCACCCAAAGCAAAATTTGGTCGATAACGGATCAATCAACCATGGTGGAGAACCGACAATCTGCTCAACCACGCAAAGCGAAATTCAAAGGCAAACTGCTCAACGGCTCAACGGCTCAACGTTTGAAGATGCTGGTGGCATCTTCCGGTAGATTTTCATCATAAGAGAAGTATCCTTCCTTCTTATGCATGAAAACATTCAGGATCTGGTTGTGACCAATGGTACTTGTTTGGTAATTGTACAGAAGCATCATTAAGTTCAAAATGACCTTCCTATCGCCAAACGTCTCCAATAGGAGCCTGTCTTTCAATTGCTGCCCCTGGATCATTTGCATCCCCCACTCTGATAACTGTCGAAGGGACGTTGCTTCTCTGTTCAACAGAATAGCCTCTAGGGTATCCGGATCATTCTGGGAACTTTGGACAAGGCATTCTTGGTGTCTTCCTGTGGCAACCCTAAACGCAGAGTCAACACAAACCATAGCTTGGAACTTGAGGAACAGTTCTTCTATTTTATCATAAACACCATGATCGGCGATTGTGCTGTCATACCAGGTACCGGGGCAGTTGTAACAGCAAATACAAATTCTCCCATTGGCAGCAAAGACAAAGGCGCTGTTGACATAAGTGTCACAGACCCAGCCGTTGTAATACCGACTCTGAATCAACCAATTGGAAGACTGCTGAATTTTGACTTTGAGTCCATCGGCCGCACCCCAGACACGGCGTTCTTTTAGTCTGGGATATTTGGCACCAATTGCGCTGATGTATTCCTCCAATTCTTCTTCAGTTGGAGGTCTAATCATTGCCTTTGGATGATTCTGCAATACAAACAAAAGAACCTTTCTGGAGAGTTTCAACCATTTGTACATAACAGTAGAGGTGAGTCCAAACGCCATAGACACAGATCTTGCGACAGATCCTCGTGTTCTAAACCAATGAAGTACTAAACCAAGACAGCATGTTGCATTTGCCTCACGCTTTCTTCCACTCCATACTCCATTTGCGTTAACCTTCCTCTTCCAAATAGCGGTGGTGTATCTATCAACTGTGTAATTATCGAATGTTGGTTCAATAGACAAAGGAGCTCTCTAAAAACTGTGTGGTTGACACCGCAGCAGTTGAGAAGAGCCTGTTTGTTGCCAGAGTTGAATAGATAAAGAAAGGGAGACTCAGAATGATGACATAGGGCTATCCTTGGTGTTCTCCTATCTCTTTGATGCCTTTCTTCTGCGTCATCATCGTCATCCTCCTCATCATCATCTTCTTGAAGATACAAGCAAACAAGCAACTCGAGTGACATAGTCAACGGACGGGCAACTATTTATGTTGTCGGTTGAGTACCTATCGTCGGTTGAGTACCTATCGTCGGTTGAGTCGAAACATTGAGTCGCTGAAAGGTTGAGTCGGTGAAAGTGAAAAATTTGATTGTGAAGTCACTGAAAAATCTGAATGTCACTGAAAAATCTGAACGGGTTAAACCCACATGTTTAATCGTATGAAGAAGACAAAGTTGGCTATTATTATTGTCCATGCCATGAGATTCCAGATTCCAAAATGAGATTTATGCACTAGCCCGCCAAAAAAAATATGTACAAAATTTTCATTCCCAAAATACTAAAAACAGAAATATATGTACGTTATAAAAAAGTATTTCGGGAATCACCCATTCTCTTCGATCGAAACTTTCGAACGAATATTTTCTCCCACCGATTATTTTAATTGATTATCTTTGTGATGGTTCCTGCAAAACGCAAACCCAGTGCAAAACCTAAAGATGATATTTCCCTGACTATCAAGAAAGACTGACTCTTGAAGACAATGAATCAGATCTCTTATCCAAGGACATTGTTGAGGGAAAAAAAGTTAAAGAACGACTCAAAAGCGGACAGTATGCTAAAGCAAACAAAAAACTACCAGAAGAGGCCAAAGAAGAGGTTAAAGAATCCTCTGGCTGTAACCGGCGGTCAGTGGAGGTGCTGATCGGGTGGAGATAGGCTCTTAAAGTATACGCTCAACAGCGCGAGTTATAAGGGCTCATAACCTGTTGTTACTCTAAAAAATCGACCGGAGAGGTATAACGAATTGTTTAAATTTAAAGAGAAGTGAGCTCAAGGTGAGGCTCTTAGTTTTGCTATGTTATTCTTGTAGTTGACCGGTATCCCTGTGTTATTCGTGTTGTACCGGTATGTATGGATGTCTAAACCGGTCATAGATCATGTGCAATTTATCATAAGACAGAGAACACATGATATGACCTAAATGTCTGGATACTTGAAGTCATTTTTATCTCTGGAGGAGTATAAGTAACTTTTCAAGTGTAGAATGGATATAACCGCCGTAGAATGTACGTAAGTACGGTACGTGTATTTTTGACCGACAGCAGACTGAAGGAGAACAATAAGTAGAGACAAATAATGTTACCTTATCAAGTATTGATATAACAGGTATGGACAAAGAAGTATTTGTCAAAATATTTGACCAAGCTCTGAATGACCCAGGAGTGCATTCGATCTGGCAAGAAGCTATCTCACAACAAGTTAAAGGTAGATTCAGATTGGCGCAAGGAAATCCTGATGGTGATGATGATAGTAGTGATAGTGATGAAACTGATAAAGATGTCATGGATGAAGACTCAAGAACAAAGTGCCATAACAGGCACGTGTCACATCCAAAGATAACAATCATAAGCTAAGAAATAATGAGAGGGGGAATGAACAATATTCGCGAAGTTGGAAATCTCAACAACAAAAGCGTAAAGTCATTCATGCTGGGGCTCAAATCAGTCAGCCCTATTTACCAGGACCCATCAAAAATCCATTATGGGAACTGTTTAACATCAAGGCTATTGACCTGGGCGTCATGGGTTAGATAGGAACCATAGACTGGAGTAAAACCCAAATCAGTGGATTGGAACATGAATCCAGCCAACCTTGAAGTACAGCAGTTCGGGATCAAAATTGTGGAAGCCAGCGAGAAATCTCAGGAGAAAGCCATCACACCAGAAGTATCAAATCTTGCCAGATTCAGGGAGTGGGAAGAAAGGTTTTGCCAAAATTTGAGGTACAGATTTAGCTCTGAAAGATTCCCAATTCTTTATGTGATAAGACCAAAAGAAAAAGCAATTGTTGATGACAATGCTTGCAGTGGAACTGTAGGGCAAGCAGCACCAGACAAGTATCCAACATGGAGTGACTACAACAAACACTGTGGTGTTTTATTTGGCGCTCAATATGATGAGGATAACAATATGGTTTGGAGACTGCTATGTGATGCAACACAAAAAGGCCCAGGTTGGGAATATGTGGCACACTTCCAAAATAGTGAATTGAATTCTGGGAATGCCAGAAATGCATTCCTATCATTAATGCAGCATGTATACACTGATACAAACATCACGATGGTTTTGAATAAGACCTATCAAGATGTGAAGAAATCCCATTACAATGGAGATTCAAGAACCTCTGATTGGAACCGGCATAAAAGAAGTTGGACCTCATTTCATGGCACAGTGTTGAGGTTTGACAAAAATCATAATGAATGAAGGTTTGTTTGGGATTTTATCAACTCAATCAATGATGAACGCCTTGATGGAGCCAAAGCTGATGCCATAGATGAGAACAAAAATTACCAGAATAATTTCAACGAATACCTGATTCTATTCACGAACAGGCTTGGACTGAAAAAGTTAGCCAATGGTAAAAACAAAAGAAACTCCAGAAATGTCTCATCATATGGTACTACTAGCAACAAGAAACAGAAAACAATTACAACCACATTCACTGGTTAGGTTGAAAATAAGATGTATCCAGCAAGTGTGTATGAAACAATGTCAAAAGAGCAAAGACAAGAGCTTTACCAGATGAGACTGAACAAGAAGAAACGCACTCTCAAGGCTGCTGAAACCAAGAAAGACAATGAAAAGTCTGGAGCTGGTGATAATTTTGGATCTAAATCCAAAAAGAAATGAAACGCTAGCCGGAATCAAACTTCTTTTCTTTGAGTATGATATGCCAGCTTTTGTTTAAAATAAATGCTCCCCAAGGTCTTGAAGATGGTGATGATGAGGAAGGTTATTGTGAGTTGGATTCTTGTGCTGACACCACTGCAGCTGGAACCAGCAACATGATTCTGCTAAATCCAGATCAAGTTACAACCCATGTTGATGCCGCGCCTTTCTCTGAAGCCTATAAACCAATCAAGCGCATCCAAATTGGAACATGTGCAACAGCTTGGACAGACCCTTCATCTGGCAAAGTTTACATCATTATTTTTCATCAAGCACTGTTCTTTGGAAATAAGTTTAAAAACAGCTTGATTTGTCCAAATCAAGTGAGGGACTGCAATTTCAACTCAGTTGAAAAAGCACCTAGACAATTTGACCCAAGATCAAAGCCTGCCATAACAATCCAGACTGTAAAAGAAGATGATGACCTGAAAAAGGTCCTAATCAAGTTAAGCATGAGAAATGCTGTTTCATATTTTCCACCAAGAAAGCCTACAAAAACAGAGCTTGAAGAATGTGATTATTTAACAGCAACAAATGATGTTCCCTGGGATCCTCATTCACTAAAGCTCCAAATGGCTGAGCTTGCCATTGATTCAGTGGACCCAATCAGTTTGCAAGCTGTTATCACCAAAGATGCAAGCACTGCAGCAACAGAATAAACAAGCAACGTCACTTGCAAGCTTGACAAAACTGTAAAGGCTGTCAAGCATGCAAATCTTCAAGAACACTATAAGATTTCGTGAATCCATCAAGTATCTACACGAAGGATGCTAACTGAATGTGCTATTGCTATGGATGGAAATATTGCTCACAGGATTTTGTCAGTGACTTCCATCTTTCAAGAAATTAATATTTCAAGATTGCAATCAAGAGGGAACCAATTTTTGTATGATGACTCTGAATTTGAATTTCATGAAAGTCAAGAAAGCCCAAATCTTCTTCCTTGCTTGCAAGAAAATAATAATCCACTTGAAAGACAGTTACTTGATAGAAGAAATCAGTGGGGACCAACAGTTTTGCCTATTGAAGGCCCCAACCAAATGGATTCTGAGCACTTCTCTAAGACTTGGAATACCAGCTTGAAAAGGGCTGAGCAAACATTAAAGGTAACAACTCAGAAGGCTCTGAGGAATTTGCAACTACCAATAATGAAGAGGCTTCCAACTCATTGCTTCAGGAACAAGCAAGTGGCAAGTAGAACATGGTATACGGACACTTGGTTTGCAAAGACTCCAAGTATCATGAGACAAGATAAATGTGCACAGATTTTTACAAATGGGACAGGTTATGAAGAATTTATTCCTATCCAAGGTAAATCTAAAGCGCACCAGGGATTGAAAATCTTCATAAGTGAGATTGGAATTGTAGAACACTTTGTTTTGGATGGTGCCCCTGAGCAGGGAGCCCCAATGACTTATATGGTAAAGCACATTGAAGCTCAATTGTGAAGCGCAACCATATTTACCAACCCTTCATCCAGTCCCATTGCCCATTTCAAAATAGAGCAGAAGGGGCAATTGGACACCTTGGTAATGCAATTAAGACCAAAACAGCAAAGAAGAATTCTCCAAAAAGGGTATGGGCTTTTTGTGGTGAACTTTTGGCGAAGATTAGACAAATGACAGCCTCCAGTAATCCATCATAAATGGAAAGAACTCCCTTTGAATTGGTGCATGGCTATTAGCCAGACATCGCACTCTACATGACCAGTGAATGGTATGACTTTATATTTTGGTATGATAAAGGAGATAATACCACGCATGGTGTTGAGAGGCTTGCAAGATGGCTTGGTCCTCCTTGTGACAGACGCATTTGTGGAGGTGATTGTGTTTGGATTTTAACAGAATCAGCAATTCCAATATCTACCAATTCAATCAGACCTGTTAGGGAAGCTGAATGAAGAGATTGTGACGTCCTTTGCAAGATGGAGATCATTGATTAATCCATTGAAGCTAAAATTGGAGACAAAGCAAAATATAGCTCATTATCCGTTGCTGAGCATTCTGCTGAGCCCCCAGAAGGTCTATTTGAAGAGCAACTACCATAAACAGCTGATCTGAAACTTGAAATGGCAGAACCTGAAGCATATGTTCAAGATGTGGATAAATATGATTAATACATCAGAAATTAGGCAATTTTTCAAAGAGACAATGAACGGCTCAGGTGTATCACTAAAGACAGAGTTAGGGATTTACAGAATCAACCCATTGGAATTTGGAATAACAACCCAATTCTTAATACAAGGTTGTACCAGTTGCAACTTCCTGATGGCTCACTCAAGGAGTTTACAGCCAACATTGTTGCTGAAAGCCTTTACAGTTCAGTGGATGATGATGGTCAAATGTTTACTCTATTGGATGAGTTAATTGATCACAAAAGTGACAACACTGCATTAAGCATTGAAGAAGCTACTATTATTGCCAAGAATGGACGGACGAGTAATAAACCAACTACAAAAGGTTAGAGAATTCTTGTCAGTTGGAAAGATGGTAGCAATTCATGGTGCAAGCTTAGTGATGTCAAAGAGTCTTTCCCAGTTCAACTTGCAGAATATGCAATAAACAATCAACTAGAAGCGCAACCAGCTTTCCTTTGGTGGGTGCATAAAGTACTGAGAAGGAAAGGATGCATGCTACAGGCAGCCAAATCAGCCAAAGTATTGGTTGAAATCTCACAAGTATGGCATGGAACTTCCATATTCAATTACACAAGTGCTTGCAGTTGATAGGATGACCGGAATGGACCATTGGGCTAAAGCCATTAACAAGGAAATGAATAATATGGCAGCATTTAAACTCACTGAAGAAGATTCAATTCCATTGGGTCATAAAGAAATCACAACACATATGGTATTTGATATCAAGCTTGGATCTCTTACATGCAATGCCAGGCTGGTAGGGGACGGTCACAAGGTTCCTGCAATAGCAAAAGAAAACACTTATTCTTCAGTTCCAAATTGGGACTCAGTAAGAATATTCTTTCTAATTGCAGCGCTGAATGACTTGCAAATTATATCAGTTGATATTCAAAATGCTTACTTGACAGCACCAATAAAGGAAAAGCATTTCTTAAGGGCAAAAGCTGAGGATGGATTCCCACCACATTTGGCAGGAAGGCCATGCAAAATTGTTCGCGCGCTTTATGGACTACCAGTTGCTGGTGCATCATTCAGATCATATCTCACAAAGCATTTGAGAGATCTTGGTTATTCACCTTGCAAGGCAGACCCCGGTGTTTATATGAGAATTGAAAGTAGAAAAAATGGTTCAAAGTATTGGGCACTGTTAATCACGTATGTTGTCGATATACTTTTCTGTGGAGAAGATCCAAAGTTTCAGCTCAAAAATATTGAACAAAAGTTCAAATTGAAGGACAATACTATAGAAGAACCAACTATATACCTTGGCACTGATATTGGCAAGCACTACTGATGATCCAAAACCAAGGTGGTCTCTGTCATATACAAAATACACAACCAAAGCGGTGGCTGCTGTGGAACAAGAGCTTGGAACTGAAAAATATGGCTACAAGTATCTACCAAAAATAGCATCAAGCCCTCTTGCGCATGCATGACTACAGACCTGAAATTGATGTTTCAGAAGAATTAAATCCCTACTTGCAAAATTACTATCAAGGTCTGATAGGTGTTTTGAGGTGGATTTGTGAGTTGGGAAGGTTGGATATTGTCGTGCCAGTTTCACTGATGTCATGATACCTGGGGCAAGCAAGGACCGGACATTTGAATCAGCTATTTCACATGTTTGCATACCTGAAAAAGTGCAACAGGTCAAAGCTGGTCTTTGATGACTCAGTGCCAAATGTTGATGAGAGTAAATTTCAGAAATGTGACTGGTCTGGACCCTTCCGAATCAGCTTTATTACTGCGCGCGCGCGCAACCAGCTGGCAACCAAGCAGTTTTAGTACCACTCTTGCTTGCTACACAATGGTTACTGGACCCTGAATAAGTACAAAGTACTTCGTAGATTTAATCGTGTTTCGCCAGAATATTACTAAACGGACTAACCCATTCTCAACGGACAGGGTCAAACTGACTCAACGGACAGATAACCGCTAAGTTGTAGTATGATAACCCAGCATCGCGTGTTATGAGAACCACCAAGTAACCATGAACTTACCAGAAAGCTACCAGAAAGCTACCAGGATCATGGTAGCTTTATGGTAGATTTCTGGTAGATTTCTGGTAGCTTCCTGGTAGCTTTCTGGTAGCTTTCTGGTAGTGTTCTACAAGGAGCTCCTAACAGTATGTAGCCCTCCTACTAGCAAACTCAAAACCCTTGCATCCTCAACAAAACAAGACACTCAGCTCCCAGCAAAGAATGATAACAGAAGAGACCATTGAGCGAGTGGCAAGAGAAGTCCTTCGATGGCTGGAAAGGCGCAAATGGAATTCCAGAGATGTTGTTAGGAGATTTAAAGCGTGTTTCGGAGCATCCGGTACCATAGTGGCAGATGTTTGGAATAGGATTGTAGATCGAGGACCTATAGAATCTGGTGGAGAACCAAAGCATTTGTTGTGGGCTCTTATTCACCTGAAGGTGTATTCAACTGTGGAGATTCACTGTTCTATTACCGGATGGCCCTCTGCCAAGACCTTTTCCAAGTGGTCTTGGTACTTTATTGAGCGGATTGCCGATCTGAAGGATGATGTGATCTGTCTTGGCAACAGATTTGATGGTCTGAATGGAATCGCAACAACAAATTGTTTCATAAGTGTAAATGGAACTGACTGTCCTGCCTATGAGCCATGGCCTTTCTCCCGGCAGATGTATTCGCACAAACTGAATGGACCCGGTATTAAGTACAAAGTTGGAGTCTGCTTGAAGACAGGATGGATTGTTTGGATCGATGGACCATTTGTTGGAAGTGCAAATGATGCAACAATATTCAAAGAAGAATTGAGTACACTACTGCACAATGACGAAGGTGTAGAGATTGATCGGGGCTACAAGGGGGATGATAAGATGAAGCTTCTAGATATGGGAATGACAAGTAAACAAAGGAAGATGAAAGCAAATGCCAGAGCACAACATGAAACAGTAAATGGTAGATTGAAGATATTTAATGTTCTTACCACTCACTTCCGATACATGAAACCAAATAGGCAAGGAATGATGCAGAAGCATGGAATGTGTTTCAATGCTGTTGCTGTAATTACACAGCTCAAGTTTGCAATTGGGGAGACCACCTTCGACTATGGACTTGAATATGATGTAAACTACTTCTAAGCCTCAATAAAATAGTATACTTTCTCTCTAGCAAGAAAAAAAACTACTGCACCAATTTCTATTAACATTACTAACGCACCTATCTCTCCAACTCTTCCAACCGAAGTTGTTCTCGAGGTGCAAAAAAGGCGCCTGCCCCTTCGGGTTCCGGTTCGGGTTCAATTTCGATTTTGATTTTGATTGCAATTTTGATTTTGATTTTGATTTTGCTTTGACTACAGTACTACTAGCGTTAATAGAAATAGATAGCTACTACGGTACTAGTTTTACGTCTTGCTAGAGAGAATGTCTGATATTTTGTGAAGGATAGAACGTTTATTCTTCTTGCTCGTGTTCCCACTGAAACAAATACTTTTGAAGATCATCTAGATGGGATTTTGCTTCACGGAAGGTCTTGATTGGATCGATTCCAGAAGAAGCTATTGAGGAATCAGTTGAATCAAAGGAGGCACTGGTGGTGCTGGCATCGCTGGCATCTACTACTACTAGTAGTCATTCATTGCGAGTCATAGTACTAGGATTAGGCTGAGGAGAAGTGACAGCAGCGGCAGCAGAAGTGTTAGTTTTTGCCCTCTTGCTACTAGTAATAGTGACATTATCTGCCAGAGGTCTTGTCTGCTGCTGCTGCTGTCGGAGTAGCTCCTGGAGCCTCTACTGTTGCGCAAGCTGCGCTTGGAGCCTCTGCTGTTGCGCAAGCTGCGCTTGGAGCTGCTGCTGCACTTGCTGGTGAAACTTACTAAATCGAATGGTAGATTGCTTGATTGCAACAGGAGATGTAAATGGCTTTCTTTCTTCATTCTTTTCTAGGAATAAGATCTGGAGGATAGTGCCTCTGTTACCATTTGCATCCACTGGACATTCAAAGACCTCTGCCTTGTACTTGTCTTGAGATTGGTTCATTGGCTTTATGAATCAAAACAAGCCTTCCGAATAAACATAGCCATCATTGTCTTCCAAGTTCTTTGAGTTTTTCCCCATAGCGGTGTACACTTGGTGACCTTCTGGATAATTTTCAATCGTGTTGCCATTTTGATTGGTATGAATATCCAATCCAGTCATAAACAGAGCATTTTGCATGAAAACAGGCCACTTGAGCTTGATTTTCAATGTCCGAGGATCTACCCAATTCAAAGAATAGTCGGTTTCCTTGGTTCCACTATGAAGAAGCATCCTCATCAAACCGAATCCATTCAAGATCTTGAGGTTGTGATCCCATACCTCCCATCAACCAGAGAGCATTGGATACGGCAAGGATCCTGAAATCGTTTGAACAGGTCCACTGATGGAGAGCCTCTTGAGATTGGAACTGATATCCGGGCTCAAAGGGCTCAGAGGTTCCGATATTCGAACCAACTTCTTCGGCATTATGTCTTCTTCTTCTTCTTGATACGATGATGCATCTGAAGATGATTCTGCGTCTGAATCCTCTGGTGAAGGCTTGTTGCCTAAGATTGATGAGCAACGGTCTCGGTGTTGTTGTAAAGGGTCAACTAGCTTGATTCCTCTCTTTTGCAGATCCTGTGCGAGGGTGGCCATAGCCTAGTAATTGAAACGTGAGAGGTGATTCCGAACAGCCCAAACAATACCAAACAGCAGGAGGGGGATTCTTACCTTTCCAATCTTTGCCCAGCTTGATTCTTTGATGTTTTGCCTGATGTAGTTAGAGCTCCTATACTTCCAGATTGAGCCTGGCTTCTCAGTCGGCGACCAACCCTCTTCCCCCTCAGTATTCAAATGAAGCCAGAAGTTAAAACAAGCAAGGCGCTTCGAAAGTTCTAGACGGTTGTATACGATCTCTGGATGCTTCTCTTGGTCTAATTGCTTTGATCCTCCTCTCTTTCCAGCATTTCTTGCCATCGTTGGGGGAAAGAAAGAAAGAAGAAAAAATGATTTGCTGCCGGCTGTGACAATTCCAAAATGTGGGGAGTGAACAGGGAGTTAGTTGCAGCAGAGCTCGCACGTAAACCAAAGACATCAAAAATTTAATCCCAGATGGTTCCGGGACCAGAATAAATTTGAAAAGAGCTCGTGGCCGGCTACCAGAAAGCTACCAGAAAGCTACCAGTCTGGTAGCAATTCTGGTAACTTTCTGGTAGCTTTCTGGTAGCTTTCTGGTAGCTTTCTGGTGAATACGAGGTCCATAAAAAACCTGCCCAGGAACACGATTCAATTTTGCAACCGTTGAGAAGTGGCATGCGTGTAACAATGACAATTAAATAATATAATATCATATCATATAGAACCGCATATTGAATCTATCAAAGCTTGCCAGCAGGGCTGCTGACTGAAAACTTTTCATTCAATCAGTCGTGTTTCGTTGCACTAACTATTCACCGAAAATCAGGCGCGCGCGGGGTAAAAATGCTGATTCAGAAGGGTCCTGAGTTTTGCCCTGGAGCAAAAGAAGTTCTTCCACCGGATATGCCAGAAGCTTTAGGAAAGCATATTACAATGAGCTATTTTTGTTGATGCTGACCATACAGGGTGCAAGGCAACAAAAAGACCTCATACTGGTGTTATTATCTTCATCAATAATGCGCCAGTTATTTGGTTTTCCAAAAGACAAACAGCATTGAAAATTTCAATTGAACTTGTTGAACGTCTAAGATACAAGTTGCAAATGATGGGTGTTTTGTGATAACGACTCAGTCATCACAAATGTAACCAGACCAGAAAGTCCATGCAAGAAAAAGCATAACAGCATTGCATATCACAAGGCTCATGAATCTATTGCAGCAGGAATTATCAGAATTGCAAAAGAACCAGGTTCAACAAATATTGCTGATTTGTTCACCAAGCGCATGAGCGGCACTGTATTCAGAGAGCACTGTTCTCGATGTATGTGGTAGTCAAGATGACTCCATCGTGTTGGATTATTCTAATAAATGTGCAGCACCAATTCAATTATTCCAATTAAATAAAGATCGGGATCATTTCAGAACAATTCACGTTCGGTCAAACACATTGATTGATATATTGGGCAATTTGAACACTCAATGCATCGTTTGACATATGCCAAACAGGTTGATTTTACATGTGTGTAATTTCAACATTAACAACAACAAGACAAGTTGAGGTTAAGGAAGATGGATATTTTGATCCATCAAGAAGACAAACATATATATCAATCAAGCAAGAATCAGAGCAAAATGTCCTGATCCAAGCTGGAATAAAAGGCAAAACGCTGCCCCTTTTTTGATAGGGCCTCAAATAGTAGAATGAATACAGTTTGGTATTTAACACATGACAAAGACACTATGAGAATAGATTAAGTCATAGAATTGAACCGCATGACTTTTGAATGTTTATGACTGAAGGAGACTGAAGAAAATCCACTGTGTAAGTATGTATGAATGCCTAAGTATGACTGAGTACATACCAGAGAAACGCCGATCAGACATATGAAGGATAGATGGTTTTAATCATAGATTATTAACCGGATGATCGACAACGCCGGTTTCATGTGAATACCCCCATAGCTCACTTTTTGAAGAATTAACCTTTTGCCCTAATACATATAATACAGTACCAATTCTACATATCACGCTAAGTATAGATGATAATTTCAATTAACATGATGATTATTCATAATATGATGGTTACAAGTAATTAACCGACAACGCTGAATTATTCCAAATAACTCACTCGTACCGATCGTTGAGGCCAATCAATACTTCCGCTTTCATTTAATTGTTACAATGTTATTTTTCCATTTAAGGGCACTAGATCTATCTAATTAATTTTGGTCCTTAATTCAGTAAGGATTTAATAGCGATTTTAAGGGCACTAGATTTTTTTAAATTAATTTCAATCCTTAATTCAATAAGGATTTAAAACATTTTAAAGGGAATTAGATCTTTTTAAAGTAACTTCGATCATTAATTCCATAAGGATTTAAAAACGTTTTTAAGGGCATTAGATCTTTTATTTTGATGTTGAAGAAGTGTTCGATACGATGTTCTTTGCCCAGACTTTTATTCCTCCCTAATAATGTCTGATACTCAACTTCAGAAGCTTGATTAATAAATGATTAAGCAGCTACTTCAGAATGTTCATTAAACAATACTTAAGATGTAATTTCATACTGTATTTTAGTACTGTATTTTAGTACCTATTGTATTTTTGAACTGTATTTTAGTACCTACTGTATTTTTGGTACGTACAGTATTGTATTTTCATACTGTATTTTAAAACTGTATTTTAGTACTCAATTTTTGCACTGTATTTTCCTAATGTATTGTAATTATTTAATACATTACAAACATAGGTACCAATAAGATTCATGGTACTAGTGCAACTAATAAAAACTGACTGATTGGGTAATGACACCCAAAGTATCAGGTCAAGACCATGAATAATTTTTTCATTACTCATCTGATGCATATTGGGATCAACATTGGTATCAGGTCAAGACCATGAACAATTTGTTCATTACTCATCTTATGCATATTGGGAACAACATTGCCACTCACAATACAGAAAGTGTTGTGGTTTGTCTCTCCACATGGCTCACGAGAGAGTATTTTTGGTGCAAATCCAGGGCACACAATGACTGATTGGGTAGTGACTCCCAAAGTATCAGGTCAAGATCATAAATCATCATTCCATGACTCATCTGATGCATATTGGGACCAACATTGGTATCAGGTCAAGACCATGAATAATTTTTTCATGCTCCATGTGATGCAAATTGGGAACAACATTGCCACACACAATACAAAAGATGTTGTGGTTTGTCTCTCCAAATGGCACACAAGAGAGTAATTTTGGTGCAAATCCAGTGCCCCAAACTAAATGATTAGGTAATGACTCCCAAAGTATCAGGTCAAGACCATGAATAATTTTTTCATGACTCATCTGATGCATATTAAGAACAACATTACCACCCACAATGCAGCAAACGTTGTGGTTTGTCTATCCACATGGTGCACAAGAGAGTATTTTTGGTGCAAATCCTGGACACACAATGACTGATTGGGTAATGACTCCCAAAGTATCTGGTCAGGACCATGAACAATTTTTGATGACTTGTCTGATGCATATTGGGAACAACATTGGTATCGGGTCAGGACCATGAATATTTTTTCATGCTCCATCTGATGCATAATGGGAACAACATTGCCACGCACAATACAGAAAATATTGTGTTTTTCTCTACAAATGGCTCACAAGAGAGTATTTTTGGTGCAAATCCAGGGCACACACTGACTTATTATGTAATGACTCCCAAAGTATTAGGTCAAGATCATGAATAATTTGTATGCTCCATCTGATGTATATTGAGCACAATGTTGCCACCCGCAATACAGAAAATGTTTTGTTTGTCTCTCCACATGGCACGCAAGAGATTTTTTTTTTTTGCAAAACCAGGGCACACAATGTCTGATTAGGTAATAACTCCCAAAGTACCAGGTCAAGACCATGAATAATTTTTTCATTACTCATCTGATGCATATTGGGAACAACATTGGTATCAGGTCAAGACCATGAATAATTTTTTTAAGACCCATCTGATGCATATTGGGAACAACATTGCCACTTACAATACAGAGAATGTTGTGGTTTGTCTCTCCAAATTGTGCACAATAGAGTATTTTTGGTACAAACCCAGTGCCCCAAACTAACTGATTAGGCAATGACTCCCAAAGTATCAGGTCAAGACCATGAATAATTTTTTCATGACTCATCTGATGCATATTGGGAACAACATTGCCACTCACAATACATAAAGTGTTGTGGTTTGTCGCTCCAAATGGCGCACAATAGAGTATTTTGGGTACAAATCCAGTGCTCCAAACTAACTGATTAGGTAATGACTTCCAAATTATTAGGTCAAGATCCTGAATCATTTTTTCATGACTCATCTGATGCATATTGGGAACAACATTGCCATTCACAATACAGAAAGTGTTGTTGTTTGTCTCTCCAAATGGCTTACAAGAGGGTATTTTTGGTGCAGTCTACAAGAATCTACAGATGGTGAGGGGATTTATATACATAACCTTTGTGTGATTATAATTTCTGCTTTGAAAAAATCATGGCGCGGGAGGGGTGGCTTGAACAGGTATGTGTTTCATTTGTATAAAAAAATAAGGGCCGCGCACAAGCCAGACAGCACACGGAAGAAGTTAGGGTGCACAGCATAGTACATAACACATGGAGAAGTGTACACACACAAAACACGGTACACAAACAATACACCGTACACACACGAAACACGAAAAACTGTACATACACACAACCACACAAAAAGAACACATGCTTCTTGGTCAGCACAGTATTTACAAAAATAAAAATCCCAAAATATGAATGTTCTCCGACAGACACGGCAAAGCAAGAAATCAGAGGTGAAAATCCTTCAAACAACAAAACCATCTGTCCTGATGCTCATCAAACTACAGGGGACAACAATGGTAAGAAAAGAAGAGTGACAACAACAGAATGTGTGGCAGTGATACCACTACTACTACCCCAGCCAAGAAGGGCAGCAGTAAAAAAAAAAGGATACTGACAACACTCCTACTACTAGTACTCCTAACATGAAAGAGCACACCACCATCAACCAGAGTGATGAAGCAACACTGAGCATTGCCAAAACACCCACCACTACAGTAATCAGCAAACAGAAAGAAGGGGGCAACAACCAAAGTTTCAACCAAAGTTGTAGAGAAGTCTTCTGACAGAAAGGGCTACAATATTGAGGATGTTTGGAGCTGCGTCGTCATGAAACAAATCCCATAGAACATAATGGCACAGAAAGTGGCCAAACGCTCTCAAGAGCAGCAGAGGGGAAAATATGGATGTGGGAAAGGTACTATTGGTACATAAACATACCAGTGCAATTGTGCAGGGAGATGTGAGTTGGAATGCTGACGAAACATCAGAAAAAGTGAGTACAATTACCAACAAAGCTCATCTAACAAAAAAAAGATATTAAGGTTTTGAATGATGCAAGTGATACAGTGGACAAGCAGCTAAGGGATTACATAAAAAAAATTGGTACCATACCATGAAGTTCCCAATCAATAACAAGATCACGGCACATGTCACAGAAATGACAGTTGCGACACAAGTGGTTATGGTGCCAAGAAGTATCCCTGACGCGTCATTCTGTTACTTTTTTAAGAAGAGAGTGGTGACAGTGCTCACTACACTGAGGCACAACCCGCAAACCTTGGCAAGAAAAAATTAGGTAGATAAATACATGCTGGGGGATTTGTTGTTGACATTGGGCATTTTGGAATATATTTTTGGTCCGGCGCCACTAACATGCCGCCCATTGATACTGATGATACTTCTGTATAGCCAATAATAGGAAAGGTAGAGTCCCTGTCACCATCCCTGGTACTGTGGGAGTGATTGATGACACAGAAAATGAGGATTCAGGTATTATAAATCCTCAATACAGGAAATACAAAAATGTTGAAAATGAAGAATTTTATTATTTTGTTACAAGAATCATGTCAGCAATCAATCCAATGAACTCCAATTTCAAGCAACGGAAGGAAAAGGAGTTGCTGAGTGATATCTTTTCTGTAGCAGATAAAGCATTTGCATTAATAGTGATCTACAATGAGCATCATGTTTGGGTGAAACAGCAGCAGCAAAAGAGTGATGCAACCATTCGGTAAGAAAGAAAAAAGTACTGCAATTCTGACAGTGGCAGCAGAAATGGGTGGATGGAGGAAGGACAAGAGTTGCTCAATGATTTGTGCAAAGAAGTTGTCAAACTGCTGGTACGCAATTGGCTAAATAGAGGAAGGGAATTGGAGGAAATGACAAGGGAGAGATTTAGGAACACAAGTTTGACACAATGCACCAATGAGCGTGGTGCAGCAGGTACTAATAGTAGCTCAAGTAATTGTACTAGTGGATCCAGAAAGAAAAAGAAAAAGATTGTCTATGTTGATCCGGCAATAACAGCCTCGATGAATGCCAATTTATCACTTGAATTAATTTAGGAAATAACAGTACATACATAATACAAAAGTTACTAGTAATTGAGACCTAAAGATTGAGAATATTAGAAATATTTGAGGGATAATAATCCGTTGCAAGAGGATTCAATCAAACGTAATAGAATTTACATTTAAAAAAGGAATATTGGAGTCCAGAAAAGACTTCACAATTAGGAGAGCAGAATCTAATTGTTATTCTGTAGCATAATAATTTGGAATTAATACTGAGTAAACAATTGTTTTTTATTCATGAATAAAATTAATTGTTGTGGGTACGGGAATAATAATTTGATTCTACTGGTGACATATAAAAATTATTTTTACTCATGATTAGAGTAAGGTGCATTGAGCGCACAGAAATAATGCTGAGTTTGAAAACTACCCTC
Organism: Pseudo-nitzschia multiseries; assembly: GCA_037355745.1. NCBI lineage: Eukaryota > Bacillariophyta > Bacillariophyceae > Bacillariales > Bacillariaceae > Pseudo-nitzschia > Pseudo-nitzschia multiseries. The sequence goes on from CM074789.1 coordinate 9,166,811, forward strand.
ACCATTGGTCACGACGGCCTCCAGAATTTCAGGGTGTTGAGAAATTTTGCTGTGTTAAAACCACAGACAAAATTTGTGGGGGACAAAATCATTTGAACCACACAAAACAGATCTCGGATGTTAGGCACTAGCTTGCCAAAAAAATTATTCCTGAAATGCCAATTTAGGTTTTCAAGACCTACGTCAGGTTTAGGATTTGTTATCATTTTGTCATAAAATAAGTATGCCTGACATTGAAAATGAAAAGGTTACAACTTAGAAAGCACTACTACGGTAACACCATGGCTTGTACGGTCGAGCTCGTGCAATCGCTCCTAAGTACCCAAAAAAGAGGGTTTAAAACCGGCTCGAGGGTTTAAAGCAGACTCAACCGGCAGGAAAAAGGGAAAGTTACTTTAGTATCGGTTCGGTACATGATTCTTTAGTATTTTCTAGAATACTCCATAGAATTGGTACGTTATTTCTAGTAGTCTTTTCTGTTGTGATACTTTAGTAATTTCTAAAATAGACCCTGCAAACACACCGGAAAACTCACTCTTAAGACAATTTTTTTGATGGGAAGTCCGATCGTTGAAATCACATATGTCATTTTTCAATTATTTTCATTTTCGCGACGACCGACCCTTCTGTTTCTCCTTCCATAGAACAGACCATGAAGGTTCATCACCGTACAAATAGTACAAAATGACACCAACTCAAATACCTACACATTCCTCTACTTGGTTTTCGGTCCGGAAGGCGGGTATTCAAACCGCAATTCTACTGCAAATAACACACAAAGATACGTCATCGTCGACAACCCTTCTCCAACCCATATGTTTCCCCTCCAATAGAAGGGAAGATGAGGGTGGACATGTAAAAATACTACCACATTCGAACACCATCATGTTCCTCTACTGATTTTTTGACTTGGAATGGCAATCGGATGGCAATCGAACGGCTATCGAATGGCTATCGAACGGCGATTTGGATGGCGAGTTACGACCCTCCAACGGCCCTTCTGTTTCTCCTTGAATAGAACAGACCATGAAGGTCCGCCGCCGTACAAATAGTACAAAATTACACTAGCTCAAATACCTACATGTTACTCTACTTTGATTTGGAGCGGGAAGGGTATTCAAACGACAATCAAGCAGCATTTTGGAGCGCCGTTTTGAGCGCCGTTTCAAGCAGCAGGAAGCCAGCAGCAAGCAGCGGCGTTTGGAGCGCCGTTTTGGACCAGCAGGAAGCCAGCAGGAAGCCAGCAGCGGCGTTTCAAGCGGCGTTTCAAGCGGCGTTTTGGAGCAGCAGGAAGCCAGGAGCCAGCAGCGTTTTGGAGCAGCGTTTCGAGCAGCGTTTCGAGCAGCGTTTCGAGCAGCGTTTCGAGCAGCAGGAAGCCAGCAGCAGGAAGCCAGCAGCAGGAAGCCAGCAGCAGGAAGCCAGCAGCAGGAAGCCAGCAGCAGGAAACCAGCAGCAGGAAACCAGCAGCAGGAAGCCAGCAGCAGGAAGCCAGCAGCAGGAAGCCAGCAGCAGGAAGCCAGCAGCAGGAAGCCAGCAGCAGGAAGCCAGCAGCAGGAAGCCAGCAGCAGGAAGCCAGCAGCCCGCAGCCCGCAGCCTGCAGCCCGCAGCCCGCAGCCTGCAGCCCGCAGCCCGCAGCCCGCAGCCAGCAGCCCGCAGCCCGCAGCCCGCAGCCAGCAGCCAGCAGCCAGCAGCCAGCAGCCAGCAGCCAGCAGCAAGCAGCAAGCAGCAAGCAGCAAGCAGCAAGCAGCAAGCAGCAAGCAAGCACCACAACGGGTTTGGAGCAGCGTTTTGGAACAGCAGGAAGCCAGCAGCGGCGTTTTGAGCGGCGTTTTGGAGCGCGGGGGGAATGGTGATCGGCACTACAAAAAAGCGGGCCCTTAGACATGTAGACCAAACTTAAATACAGTACCAAAATATTATACAGCACACTAGTACTAGTAGTAGTTTACTCAGAGGGGACTGATTTAGCAGCAATAATAGTACGATTAGTCGTCTTATCGAGTAGTCGTCCTCTTATCGGCCATCTTATCGTGGCCGTCTTATTGGTCGTCACATTCAAAAAAGTGAGCAAAAAAGTGAGCGAAAAGAAAAGCACCTCCGGGGAGTTTTCTTAGAAAGAAACAGAGTAAGGAACAACAGTCATCTAAAGTACTTGTGGTATTTGTGGTATTTCCTTAAGAGTTATACGGAGTCTTATACCACTAAAAATGCAACAATACTGTGTATGGAAATTTGCCCCGTACCCCTGTTTTTTGAGGGGTACGACATCATTTCTACATAGAAAAACAGTAGGAATAGTCATTAGAGGTATGTACCATTAAGCGTACCAATTTCTACTTACGTGCCACAGTAGTGCCAGGTTAAATACCACAATTGTGGTATTTCCGATGTATGGTACCGGTACAACATGGTGGACTGCGGAAAGGGAGCACCCTAAAGAAAAGTCCTCCTCCCCAGATACTACCGTACGAGTACTGTACGGTTGACAAAGAATCTGTAAAATTATTTATTTTTAGGATGCGCGAAAATTCTTGAATTGTGACCAATAATTCTCAACAACCCGACGTCGGCTGAAAATGCTCAATAGACCCACATAATGCTGAGATAGTAAGGATTCATTCACTCTTATTTGACATAGTCCACAGATCTCTTGTTGTCAAGATCTGAGGGACACAAAATTGGGGCCTTAACAAAATCCCTCTCCAAAAACTATGGAGAACCCTTTCTTTTTTACTTAAATAAAATAACTGTTGCTTAACGCCCAGTGAAACTCCTACTAGGCTATGCACGCTTGGAGCCTGCGCGCAAGCCAACCGAGGTGCGAAGAATCGGTCGGTTGATCGAGGTGCAAAGAAGAAACCAACTGAGATGCGAACACCGTAGTACCGGTACCGTAGGGTACTACATACGGTAGTAATGTACGGTAGAATGGACAGAGGTGCCCTAACCCTAATCCAACCCTAAAAAAGTGAGTCCTAGTCAGTTTTACACCCTAATTTGCAATTAGAAAATAGAAAATCTGACATTTTGTGTGATTAGTCCATGAATATTGTTCCTGTTATGGATAAGATGAATCATGAAAGAAACAGAAGTGAGTTATCTGTCATAGTTTGTGTGTCACCACCTAATTAGTGCATTTGGGTACTGGATTTGGAGGAAAAATACACACTAATTAGCAATTAGAAAATAGAAAATCTGACATTTTGTGTGATTAGTCCATGAATATTGTTCCTGTTATGGATAAGATGAATCATGAAAGAAACAGAAGTGAGTTATCTGTCATAGTTTGTACTATGAAACAATCTGGACAAGAAACAGGCTGATACTTTAGTCAGTATGAATTTTAAAATCATTTTTGTCCCTGGACATGCATGTACCAAAATAGTGAGACCTAGTCAGTTTTAGAGTGCAAATGTGTGGCATTGGCTGCAATTTCAGGATGAATATTGCTCATACTATGAATGGGGTAGACTATGAAACAAACTGGACAAGAAACAGGCTGATACTTTAGTCAGTATGAATTTTAGAATCATTTTTGTCCCTGGACATGCATGTACCAAAATAATGAGTCCTAGTCAGTTTTTGAGTGCAAATGTGTGGCATTGACTGCAATTTCAGGATGAATATTGCTCATACTATGGATGGGGTAGACTATGAAACAAACTGGACAAGAAACAGGCTGATACTTTAGTCAGTATGAATTTTAGAATCATTTTTGTCCCTGGACATTCATGTACCAAAATAGTGATTCCTAGTCAGTTTTAGAGTGCAAATGTATGGCATCGACTGCAATTTCAGGATGAATATTGCTCATACTATGAATGGGGTAGACTATGAAAGAATCTGGACTAGTCGCAAGCTGATAGTTTAGTCAGTCTGAATTTTAGAATAATGTTTGTCCCTTGACATGCATGTACCAAAATAGTGATTCTTAGTCAGTTTTAGAGTGCAAATGTTTGACATTGACTGCAATTTCAGGATGAATATTGCTCTTACTATGGATGGGGTAGACTATGAAACAAACTGGACAAGAAACAGGCTGATATTTTAGTCAGTATGAATTTTAGAATAATGTTTGTCCCTGGACATGCATGTACCAAAATAGTGAGACCTAGTCAGTTTTAGAGTGCAAATGTTTGACATTGACTGCAATTTCAGGATGAATATTGCTCATACTATGAATGGGGTAGACTATGAAAGAATCTGGACAAGTAGCAAGCTGATAGTTTAGTCAGTATGAATTTTAGAATAATATTTGTCCCTGGACATGCATGTACCAAAATAGTGATTCCTAGTCAGTTTTAGAGTGCAAATGTGTGGCGTTGACTGCAATTTCAGGATGAATTGTGTTCATACTATGGATGGGGTAGACTATGAAACAAACTGGACAAGAAACAGGCTGATAGTTTAGTCAGTATGAATTTTAGAATCATTTTTGTCCCTGGACATGCATGTACCAAAATAGTGAGTCCTAGTCAGTTTTAAATGCAAATGTGTGGAATTGACTGCAATTTCGGGATGAATTGTGTTCATACTATGAATGGGGTAGACTATGAAACAAACTGGACAAGAAACAGGCTGATACTTTAGTCAGTATGAATTTTAGAATCATTTTTGTCCCTTGACATTCATGTACCAAAATAGTGATTCCTAGTCCGTTTTAGAGTGCAAATGTGTGACAATGGCTGCAATTTCAGGATGAATATTGCTCATACTATGGATGGGGTAGACTATGAAACAAACTGGACAAGAAACAGGCTGATACTTCAGTCAGTATGAATTTTAGAATCATTTTTGTCCCTGGACATGCATGTACCAAAATAGTGAGACCTAGTCAGTTTTAGAGTGCAAATCTGTGGCATTGACTGCAATTTCAGGATGAATAGTGTTCATACTATGGATGGGGTACACTGCGAAACAAACTGGACAAGAAACAGGCTGATACTTTAGTCAGTATGAATTTTAGAATAATGTTTGTCCCTGGACATGCATGTACCAAAATAGTGAGTCCTAGTCAGTTTTAGAGTGCAAATGTGTGACAATGGCTGCAATTTCAGGATGAATCGTGTTCATACTATGAATGGGGTAGACTATGAAACAAACTGGACAAGAAACAGGCTGATACTTTAGTCAGTATGAATTTTAGAATAATTTTTGTCCCTGGACATGCATGTACCAAAATAGTGATTCTTAGTCAGTTTTTGAGTGCAAATGTGTGACAATGGCTGCAATACCAGGAGGAACATTGCTCATTTTATGGATGGGGTAGACTATGAAACAAACTGGACAAGAAACAGGCTGATACTTCAGTCAGTATGAATTTTAGAATCGTTTTTGTCCCTGGACATGCATGTACCAAAATAGTGAATCCTAGTCAGTTTTAGAGTGCAAATGTGTGATGACATTGACTGCAATTTCAGGATGAATATTGCTCTTACTATGAATGGGGTAGATTATGATACAATCTGGACAAGTCGCAGGCTGATACTTTAGTCAGTATGAATTTTAGAATAATGTTTGTCCCTTGACATTCATGTACCAAAATAGTGATTCCTAGTCAGTTTTAAATGCAAATGTGTGGAATTGACTGCAATTTCGGAATGAATCGTGTTCATACTATGGATGGGGTAGACTATGAAACAAACTGGACAAGTCGCAAGCTGATATTTTAGTCAGTATGAATTTTAGAATAATGTTTGTCCCTGGACATGCATGTACCAAAATAGTGAGTCCTAGTCCGTTTTAGAGTGCAAATGTGTGGCATTGACTGCAATTTCATGATGAATCGTGTTCATACTATGGATGGGGTAGACTATGAAACAAACTGGACAAGAAACAGGCTGATACTTTAGTCAGTATGAATTTTAGAATCATTTTTGTCCCTTGACATTCATGTACCAAAATAGTGATTCTTAGTCAGTTTTTGAGTGCAAATGTGTGATAATGGCTGCAATTTCAGGATGTATATTGCTCATTTTATGGATGGGGAAGACTATGAAACAAACTGGACAAGAAACAGGCTGATACTTCAGTCAGTATGAATTTTAGAATCATTTTTGTCCCTGGACATGCATGTACCAAAATAGTGAATCCTAGTCAGTTTTAGAGTGCAAATGTGTGATGACATTGACTGCAATTTCAGGATGAATATTGCTCTTACTATGAATGGGGTAGACTATGAAAGAATCTGGACAAGTCGCAGGCTGATACTTTAGTCAGAATGAATTTTAGAATCATTTTTGTCCCGTGACATTCATGTACCAAAATAGTGAGACCTAGTCAGTTTTAGAGTGCAAATGTTTGACATTGACTGCAATTTCAGGATGAATATTGCTCATACTATGGATGGGGTAGACTATGATACAAACTGGACAAGAAACAGGCTGATAGTTTAGTCAGTATGAATTTTAGAATCATTTTTGTCCCTTGACATTCATGTACCAAAATAGTGAGACCTAGTCTGTTTTTGAGTGCAAATGTTTGGCATTGACTGCAATTTCGGGATGAATCGTGTTCATACTATGGATGGGGTAGACTACGAAACAAACTGGACAAGAAACAGGCTGATACTTCAGTCAGTATGAATTTTAGAATCATTTTTGTCCCTTGACATGCATGTACCAAAATAGTGAGACCTAGTCAGTTTTAGAGTGCAAATGTTTGACATTGACTGCAATTTCAGGATGAATATTGCTCATACTATGGATGGGGTAGACTATGAAACAAACTGGACAAGAAACAGGCTGATACTTTAGTCAGAATGAATTTTAGAATCATTTTTGTCCCTGGACATGCATGTACCAAAATAGTGAGTCCTAGTCCGTTTTAGAGTGCAAATGTGTGACAATGGCTGCAATTTCAGGATGAATATTGCTCATACTATGAATGGGGTAGACTATGAAACAAACTGGACAAGAAACAGGCTGATACTTCAGTCAGTCTGAATTTTAGAATCATTTTTGTCCCTGGACATGCATGTACCAAAATAGTGAGACCTAGTCAGTTTTAGAGTGCAAATGTGTGGCATTGACTGCAATTTCAGGATGAATAGTGTTCATACTATGGATGGGGTAGACTATGAAACAAACTGGACAAGAAACAGGTGTTCATACTATGGATGGGGTACACTGCGAAACAAACTGGACAAGAAACAGGCTGATACTTTAGTCAGTATGAATTTTAGAATAATGTTTGTCCCTGGACATGCATGTACCAAAATAGTGAGTCCTAGTCCGTTTTAGAGTGCAAATGTGTGGCATTGACTGCAATTTCATGATGAATCGTGTTCATACTATGGATGGGGTAGACTATGAAACAAACTGGACAAGAAACAGGCTGATACTTTAGTCAGTATGAATTTTAGAATCATTTTTGTCCCTTGACATTCATGTACCAAAATAGTGATTCTTAGTCAGTTTTTGAGTGCAAATGTGTGACAATGGCTGCAATTTCAGGATGTATATTGCTCATTTTATGGATGGGGTAGACTATGAAACAAACTGGACAAGAAACAGGCTGATACTTTAGTCAGTATGAATTTTAGAATCATTTTTGTCCCTTGACATTCATGTACCAAAATAGTGATTCTTAGTCAGTTTTTGAGTGCAAATGTGTGACAATGGCTGCAATTTCAGGATGTATATTGCTCATTTTATGGATGGGGAAGACTATGAAACAAACTGGACAAGAAACAGGCTGATACTTCAGTCAGTATGAATTTTAGAATCATTTTTGTCCCTGGACATGCATGTACCAAAATAGTGAATCCTAGTCAGTTTTAGAGTGCAAATGTGTGATGACATTGACTGCAATTTCAGGATGAATATTGCTCTTACTATGAATGGGGTAGACTATGAAAGAATCTGGACAAGTCGCAGGCTGATACTTTAGTCAGAATGAATTTTAGAATCATTTTTGTCCCGTGACATTCATGTACCAAAATAGTGAGACCTAGTCAGTTTTAGAGTGCAAATGTTTGACATTGACTGCAATTTCAGGATGAATATTGCTCATACTATGGATGGGGTAGACTATGATACAAACTGGACAAGAAACAGGCTGATAGTTTAGTCAGTATGAATTTTAGAATCATTTTTGTCCCTTGACATTCATGTACCAAAATAGTGAGACCTAGTCTGTTTTTGAGTGCAAATGTTTGGCATTGACTGCAATTTCAGGATGAATCGTGTTCATACTATGGATGGGGTAGACTACGAAACAAACTGGACAAGAAACAGGCTGATACTTCAGTCAGTATGAATTTTAGAATCATTTTTGTCCCTTGACATGCATGTACCAAAATAGTGAGACCTAGTCAGTTTTAGAGTGCAAATGTTTGACATTGACTGCAATTTCAGGATGAATATTGCTCATACTATGGATGGGGTAGACTATGAAACAAACTGGACAAGAAACAGGCTGATACTTTAGTCAGAATGAATTTTAGAATCATTTTTGTCCCTGGACATGCATGTACCAAAATAGTGAGTCCTAGTCCGTTTTAGAGTGCAAATGTGTGACAATGGCTGCAATTTCAGGATGAATATTGCTCATACTATGAATGGGGTAGACTATGAAACAAACTGGACAAGAAACAGGCTGATACTTCAGTCAGTCTGAATTTTAGAATCATTTTTGTCCCTGGACATGCATGTACCAAAATAGTGAGACCTAGTCAGTTTTAGAGTGCAAATGTGTGGCATTGACTGCAATTTCAGGATGAATAGTGTTCATACTATGGATGGGGTAGACTATGAAACAAACTGGACAAGAAACAGGTGTTCATACTATGGATGGGGTACACTGCGAAACAAACTGGACAAGAAACAGGCTGATACTTTAGTCAGTATGAATTTTAGAATAATGTTTGTCCCTGGACATGCATGTACCAAAATAGTGAGTCCTAGTCAGTTTTAGAGTGCAAATGTGTGACAATGGCTGCAATTTCAGGATGAATCGTGTTCATACTATGAATGGGGTAGACTATGAAACAAACTGGACAAGAAACAGGCTGATACTTTAGTCAGTATGAATTTTAGAATAATTTTTGTCCCTGGACATGCATGTACCAAAATAGTGATTCTTAGTCAGTTTTTGAGTGCAAATGTGTGACAATGGCTGCAATACCAGGAGGAACATTGCTCATTTTATGGATGGGGTAGACTATGAAACAAACTGGACAAGAAACAGGCTGATACTTTAGTCAGTATGAATTTTAGAATCGTTTTTGTCCCTGGACATGCATGTACCAAAATAGTGAATCCTAGTCAGTTTTAGAGTGCAAATGTGTGATGACATTGACTGCAATTTCAGGATGAATATTGCTCTTACTATGAATGGGGTAGATTATGATACAATCTGGACAAGTCGCAGGCTGATACTTTAGTCAGTATGAATTTTAGAATAATGTTTGTCCCTTGACATTCATGTACCAAAATAGTGATTCCTAGTCAGTTTTAAATGCAAATGTGTGGAATTGACTGCAATTTCGGAATGAATCGTGTTCATACTATGGATGGGGTAGACTATGAAACAAACTGGACAAGTCGCAAGCTGATATTTTAGTCAGTATGAATTTTAGAATAATGTTTGTCCCTGGACATGCATGTACCAAAATAGTGAGTCCTAGTCAGTTTTAGAGTGCAAATGTGTGGCATTGACTGCAATTTCGTGATGAATCGTGTTCATACTATGGATGGGGTAGACTATGAAACAAACTGGACAAGAAACAGGCTGATACTTTAGTCAGTATGAATTTTAGAATCATTTTTGTCCCTTGACATTCATGTACCAAAATAGTGATTCTTAGTCAGTTTTTGAGTGAAAATGTGTGACAATGGCTGCAATTTCAGGATGTATATTGCTCATTTTATGGATGGGGAAGACTATGAAACAAACTGGACAAGAAACAGGCTGATACTTCAGTCAGTATGAATTTTAGAATCATTTTTGTCCCTGGACATGCATGTACCAAAATAGTGAATCCTAGTCAGTTTTAGAGTGCAAATGTGTGATGACATTGACTGCAATTTCAGGATGAATATTGCTCTTACTATGAATGGGGTAGACTATGAAAGAATCTGGACAAGTCGCAGGCTGATACTTTAGTCAGAATGAATTTTAGAATCATTTTTGTCCCGTGACATTCATGTACCAAAATAGTGAGACCTAGTCAGTTTTAGAGTGCAAATGTTTGACATTGACTGCAATTTCAGGATGAATATTGCTCATACTATGGATGGGGTAGACTATGATACAAACTGGACAAGAAACAGGCTGATAGTTTAGTCAGTATGAATTTTAGAATCATTTTTGTCCCTTGACATTCATGTACCAAAATAGTGAGACCTAGTCTGTTTTTGAGTGCAAATGTGTGGCATTGACTGCAATTTCGGGATGAATCGTGTTCATACTATGGATGGGGTAGACTACGAAACAAACTGGACAAGAAACAGGCTGATACTTCAGTCAGTATGAATTTTAGAATCATTTTTGTCCCTTGACATGCATGTACCAAAATAGTGAGACCTAGTCAGTTTTAGAGTGCAAATGTTTGACATTGACTGCAATTTCAGGATGAATATTGCTCATACTATGGATGGGGTAGACTATGAAACAAACTGGACAAGAAACAGGCTGATACTTTAGTCAGAATGAATTTTAGAATCATTTTTGTCCCTGGACATGCATGTACCAAAATAGTGAGTCCTAGTCCGTTTTAGAGTGCAAATGTGTGACAATGGCTGCAATTTCAGGATGAATATTGCTCATACTATGAATGGGGTAGACTATGAAACAAACTGGACAAGAAACAGGCTGATACTTCAGTCAGTCTGAATTTTAGAATCATTTTTGTCCCTGGACATGCATGTACCAAAATAGTGAGACCTAGTCAGTTTTAGAGTGCAAATGTGTGGCATTGACTGCAATTTCAGGATGAATAGTGTTCATACTATGGATGGGGTAGACTATGAAACAAACTGGACAAGAAACAGGCTGATACTTCAGTCAGTATGAATTTTAGAATAATGTTTGTCCCTGGACATGCATGTACCAAAATCGTGAGTCCTAGTCAGTTTTAGAGTGCAAATGTGTGGCATTGACTGCAATTTCAGGATGAATATTGCTCATACTATGGATGGGGTAGACTATGAAACAAACTGGACAAGAAACAGGCTGATACTTTAGTCAGAATGAATTTTAGAATCATTTTTGTCCCTGGACATGCATGTACCAAAATAGTGAGTCCTAGTCAGTTTTTGAGTGCAAATGTGTGGCATTGACTGCAATTTCAGGATGAATCGTGTTCATACTATGGATGGGGTAGACTATGAAACAAACTGGACAAGAAACAGGTGTTCATACTATGGATGGGGTACACTGTGAAACAAACTGGACAAGAAACAGGCTGATACTTTAGTCAGTATGAATTTTAGAATAATGTTTGTCCCTGGACATGCATGTACCAAAATAGTGAGTCCTAGTCAGTTTTAGAGTGCAAATGTGTGATGACATTGACTGCAATTTCAGGATGAATATTGCTCATACTATGAATGGGGTAGACTATGATACAATCTGGACAAGAAACAGGCTGATACTTCAGTCAGTATGAATTTTAGAATAATGTTTGTCCCTGGACATGCATGTACCAAAATAGTGAGACCTAGTCAGTTTTAGAGTGCAAATGTTTGACATTGACTGCAATTTCAGGATGAATATTGCTCATACTATGAATGGGGTAGACTATGAAAGAATCTGGACAAGTTGCAAGCTGATAGTTTAGTCAGTATGAATTTTAGAATAATGTTTGTCCCTGGACATGCATGTACCAAAATAGTCATTCCTAGTCAGTTTTTGAGTGCAAATGTGTGACATTGGCTGCAATTTCAGGATGAATATTGCTCACACTATGAATGGGGTAGACTATGAAACAATATTGACAAGTCTCAGGCTGATACTTTAGTCAGTATGAATTTTAGAATAATGTTTGTCCCTGGACATGCATGTACCAAAATAGTGATACTGCTGTAGATTTCTACGCAAATTTGTTACCAGAAATTATCTAGTACGAAAATGGTGTAGAAAGGCACTGATGTAGATTTCTACGCCAATTGGTTACCAGAAATTGTCTAGTACAAAAGGTGTAGAAAACTACAGTCGTAGATTTCTACGCAAATCCGTTACCAGAAAGTATCTAGTACAAAAAGAGTGGAGGAAGCTACTCTTGTAGATTGCTACGCAAAAACATTACCAGTAATTATCCCATATGGAAATAGTGTAGAAAGCTACAGATGTAGAATGGTATGTAAATTCCTTACCAGTAATTATTTATTCCAAATTTAAATTCGACATGTTTCGCTCGCTCGCTTAATTAAGCAATCCATTTGTACCAGTACCCGGTAGACTCCTATTTAGCATTAAGAGGCGCGAAATTCCAAATTTAAATTCGTAACGGCCTAACGGCCAATGATTGAGTGGGCGTGCGCGAATTTCATAAAACTAAGGCGCAGAGATAAATTATAGGCTCATTATTCTTGTATGTTCATATACAGTAATGAAGATAAAATAGTTCTATATTTGGGCTCCATAAAACTGGGAAAAGAACATCATATTCGGATTTGTCTTGAAATTAGCTTTTCAAAAATATATGGGTTAATAGGGGTTACACATGATCCATAGAAGTTAGACTTTCGAAAATGCTGCTTCTTTGTGACCCGTACGGTACTCGTACTCGGAGTCGTTAGGCGCAATACTTTCTGACTTGCTCAACACACAGAGTTGTGTATGAAAATCTCCTAAAAATACTTTCATCGTTTTCCGTTTGTACTGGGACTCATACTCATACCGTACCTACGTAATACTGCAACTACTCGTACCGGTACAAAGTACCGTACGTACACAGCAAAGCGTCAAGAGCACTGCACATACGATTAGGTATATATTATTCGATGTATCTTAGGTATGAACTAATTTTTCGTTTTCATACCTTTGACATACCGGTTCGTAGCTAAACGCTATACGTATGATAATACGGATCTTTGTAGTCTGTGTACGTCAGTCCGCCACGGCAAGATAGCGTCATCACTATCCAACTCCACAAAGATGCGCTCAATCAAGCAACGGAAAAATCCATACCGATAACAACAAGCATCAGTTTTGCACCAGTAGACACGTCGCATCAATTGCCACCGATACTCGTACCGAAGCAAAAAGATTAGTATTGGGAACGCATGTACCGGTACCGGTAATTGTTGCCCCCGTACGAACGCATCAAAAAATCGAAAAAAAAATCTTTTTCTCCGTTGGAACTCCGTTCATCTCTACGACCACAAAGTATCAACTTGTGAAAGACCTCATCTCAACATGAAGTTTTCAACAGTCGCTCTTCTTGGCCTCATGGCCACCACCACTTCGGCCTTCACATCTGTCTCGAGCCCGAATGGAGTTGCGTCTCGTGTCGCTACTTCCCTCTACAACTTTGTCGACCCCGCGGAATACGCCGAGAGAGATGTCTACACATTTGATGAGTGGGCTTCCAGCTGCGGCGTCCAAAAGTGCGACGGGTTCCAACTCACCACCAACGATGGTTCGGATTACTTCGCCGTGACCAGTGTGGATTTGCCTGCTGGAACACCTATCGTTTACGTTCCTCCAGAGATGGTCCTATCTTCGAACAGAGCGCAAGAAGAGTTCGGACAAAGCCTTCAGTACGCCGAAGAACGAATTAAAGAGGGAGGTGTCGCCAACCAAATCCCGATTTTCCGAATTGGTGTGAAGATTTTGGCAGAATGGGAGAAGGGTGACCAGAGCCCCTGGTATTACTGGCTCAACTCCATGCCTCGAGTCTTCATGAACGGAGTGTCTATGACTTCTGCCTGTTTCGACGCCCTTCCACCATACGCCGGATGGCTTGCGGCAAGTATCAAATTTTGTTGTGAAGGCGTCGTTTAATTTTCTTTTATCTTTACTCCGAAAACGTGTACACATTTGTGCTTCAGCGGTTCGTCGTCTCTAATCCAAAAAATTTCCTACATTGTTCTTTTTGGAATGAACTACGGCCGATAATCGAATGACAGACAAAAGAAAGAATCAACTTCGTCAACTTCAAGAAGGCTTTGCTTTCAGCCCCCCTCAGCGAACAAACGGTAACCAACGAGGAGCTCATCAAGTGGGCCTACAACGTGGCCCTCACCCGTTCCTATTCCTTGTCTTCATCGTGCAGACGCATTGCTCCCTTCGCGGACTACTTCAATCACGCCGCCGAACCTAACATTGACATCACATACTCTGATTACGCCTGCACCGTCTACGCGAAGCGAGATATTGCAGCTGGAGAACCTCTGACGACGTCTTTGGGATCTGGCACTAACCCATCTCCATTGTTCGCCACATACGGATTCCTTGACGAGTCTTCGGAGGGAACTTTCTGCAAACTCATGGAATTGCAAGACGATATGCAGGATATGAAGTTCGGATTCAAAGATCTCTTGTTCTACAAGAACGGAGAAATTTCCCCTGAGGTTTACGATATTGTTCTCTACAGCATCCTCAAAACAGACCCTAACTTCGAGTTGGCCCCATTCTACGATGCCTGCATGGCCGGTGATGAGGATACCAAGAACGCATACCACAGCCAATACTTTTCGTACACATTGGAATACCTTAAAAACCATGTTGACACGACACTAGGAGAACTTGACCGACTCTCGAACTTGGCCGCTTCCTATGATCCCTCCGTCCACCCCCGTGCCCCTCTCATCATGCAGCACAATGCGTTTGTGAAGCAAACGTTTGAAGCTGTCAAGTACAATTTGGACTCCATGGGATAGAACTCCAAATTGCAACTACAAAACATACAACTCAATTAAAAACAACGGAGCAACAGGAACCACTTCGTGGATTTTAGATTTAAAAGTAGTACAGCTTACCATAATTAGTATCACGAAACACCAGCTTCTCAAACTGGCTACTAGGTCTGTTATCCGAAACTATTAGTCGTGACTCATGCGCATCGTGATTGTTTTAACACGAAGTCATTTTTTATCTTTGCCGGTATAAGACTGGAACAACGACATGAAGAAGATGCAACGCATGCTGAAACGCTGACCTTTTTTGGTCGTGATGCAGTAGTACGATCATGGGCCATTCCCGAAAGCACACATTTTCTGTGCCATAATGGGCCATTCCCGAAAACACCGAATTTCCGTGTAATAATGCACTGATGTGCATAGATGTGTTTTTACCGGAATGAAAATGAACAGACTCAGATTTCTGTGCCCTAAAAACTCTTCCCACATTCATGTTCAGTTTTGGAATAAGGAATTTGGCCATACATATGATACAAATGATGAAAAATTGGTATCTCCCTCTTTCTCGGACTAAAAAGGTACCCACCCGCTAAAAAAGGTATCTTTCTCCTTCATAATTTTGTTGGTGTAATTTGAAATTCTTGTTGGTAATTTTCCTTCTTTTCCAATCTCAATCATAGTGCTGATGTGTTCCCTTGTGAACCTTCTACTATGGCACTTGAATTCCTTTCCATCTTCTGTATGATAAACGGCAACGGCAATGACAAAGATGAAGATTCTCCTGACGAAAAGTGTCTAAAAGATAGAAGAACACCAAGGATAGCCCTTCGCTGGCATCGCCAATCCACCTTCATTTACCTTTTCAACTCTGGCAATCAACAGGCTCTTCTCAACTACTGTGGTGTAGACCACAAGGTCTCTGGCAATCTCCTAGACCTCTTCCAACCAGTATCTGCAAGCTAACCTTAACAAAGAATGGAGTACCAAAAGGAAGAAAACGAGAGGCAAATGCAATGTGTTGTCTTGGGTGAGTCCTTTTTTGGTTCCACACAAGAGGATCTGTTGCAAGAATCTCCTCAATGCCTTTTGGACTTACATCTACTGTCATGTACAAATGGATTAAGTTTTTGCAGAAAGTTCTATTGCGTGTATTACAGAACCATCCAATGACAAGGATTGTACTTCCAAACAAAGAAGAAATGGAGGATTAAAGATACTTTGTGAAAATTGAGTATGGGGTGCCACTGATGGGCTTAAACTTAAAATACAGCACTGCAATAATTGGTTAATATACAGCACTCTGATAATTGGTTAATACAGAGCCATTACTACAATGGTTGGACGTGCGACACTTACATGAACAGTGCTTTTGTCTTTGCACGTGATGGGGGAATCTGCATAACTGCTTTCAACTGTCCTGGGTTGTGGCTGTGACAGGACAGTACCATTGAAGATTACGGCGTTTATGACCAGATGTAGGAAATGTCCAATAAGTATGGTACAATGGTTACCGTTGACTCCGCATTCAAAGTAAGACTTACAAACTATCTTATCCAGATCTCACAATTGGACCCAGAAGGCGTTGTAGCTCTTGTGTTGAATTGTGAAGTGACCTCCCTTTGGCAGTTATCAGAGTGGGGGATGCAGATGATTTGGGGGCAATTCCCACAATTGAAAGACAGGCTTCTTTTACAGGACTTTCGAGATTGGAAGGTCATACTTAATGCGATGATACTTCTGTACAACTACCAAACCAGTACTGTTGGCCACAACCAGATCCTAAATGTTTTCATGGATAAGAAGGACGGATACTTCTCTTATGCCAATGTGCCAACTGAGGTGGCTACCAACTTTTTTGGAGATGGAGATGGCCTAGTGCACGTGCACACCTATGTTGAGTCATTGAGCCATTGAGCTGCTGAGCTGTTGAGCCATTCAGCGGTTGAGCCATTGAGCTATTGAGCCATTGAGCTGGTGAGCCGGTGATTGGGTGGGTGCATGATTGGACTTGGATGGACTTGGATGTTTAGACTTAGTAGCGTTGGATGGACTTAAGATTCAATTCAAAAACTGAGCTTAAGGTTTGATGGAAGTTTTATTTTCAGATTTCGCTTTGGGTGGTTGAGTACATTGTCATATCGACTCATCAAGGACTTGGGGTAGATAGATTGTTGATTGGACTTGGACTGATTTGATCCAGATAACACCATGGTCAATTGTTGATTCTTGCCATTGTTGATCACAAAGTTAAGTTTAGATAAAGATTAATCTCCACTGTATATTTGCTGTAGATTTGGACATAGCTTTCGCTGTTGCTAAGTTTTTGAATTATGAGCTTGGAGTATGAGCTTGGAGTGAGTTTTGATCGATCCGGAGTAGTTTCGATCCGGAGTAGTTTTGCTTTTGGTGTTTGGGTTCGGAAAAACCGCACAGCTCCTTAAGAGGGGTTCAACACAGCGTTGGTCAAAGTTAATCCCGTCCGTTCTTTGATACTTGGACGTGATTGATTTCAGACTTCCATGTACCAACTTCACAATTTTGCATAAGGTCTTTTGGTTTACATCAGCTACACTAATTCATTATTTGTTTTCTTTGCAACTTGCAATGCTCATAATTTGTTTTCCTGCAAAACTTTGCTAAGCTCGGAATCCATATCCGAATTACACTTTGCTAAGCAAATAAAATTCACAATCTATTTGACCATGGTGGTGGTGGTGAGCGAGCCAGCACTGAGTCACAGTGAGATGAGGGTTGACTTCAAAATCAATCAAGTCAAATCAGAGACCCAACTATCTTCTGAGTCAAAGTTCTTTCAAGTCTATTTCCAGTTTGAATTCATCAAAGTCCAGTTTTGTCACTTAACACCAGTTAGCCTGTTCTTCTTGTTCTTGTTCTTGTTTTGGTGTGATTCGTCCGTTGTTACTAACAAGGGAATGAAAAATGTGCAGGCTTAGATTCCAAATGGCTGACATAGAACTGACAAAGGTTTTGGTTCACATGGGGTCACCTGAACCAAAAAATAGCCAAATGTGTGTCAAATTGGCACACAATCTGTGACAATTGTCACAGAAAAGTGTCTGACAGGGAAGACACAGAAATTCTGTGTTTTCAGGAATGGCCCAATAAAGAACTGATAAACGCTTCAAATTTTTTTGCTTTGCAATACACATAGTTTATTTTGTTTAAGACCTTCACAAAATACAAAAACCATGCATCTGTAAAGGGGGGAGCGGATAGAAATCCATAGTGACCACTACGTAGTACATGTCTGAACTTTTCAATATAGAAAAAAATGCTTGTATCTGTTTTTCATCTTCAAAATTTAACCAAATGAAAACAACAACAATTACAACCTCACCCTAGAGCCCTAAAGGTTGCGCATTAAAACTTTAACCTGAAACCTAGTAAAGGTTCTCATTTTCTACCTCAACCTCCAACCTAAAGATTCTTCAAAATACTATTTTTTGTTTTACATGATAGTAGGTGCTAAAAAGAAATGATATAAACAACACTCACTTCAGTCTATCCCAAACCTCAGGTTGCATTTAACCTATCCCCTAAATCTTAATGTTCTTAGGTAGGACCTATGACCTGGACCTAAATATTTTTAGGTTCCACTTGATCTTCAATACAACCTTGAGATTATGAAAGACGGTTTATTTTTGTCAGAAACCAATTCTTACTCATTTTCACAGGTTTTCTCCCAGACCCCAAAAAAGTCAATTTCCTTCTGCTCATAAAATCATGAGAATATGAGGAGTGAATTCTGCTGCACTGCATTGCTAAACTACAGATATGCAACCAATTTGGAAGAGGAATGAAATTTAATTTTGATTACTTGCTGTGTTGATACTATTTCCTTCCTCCTTCCTTCACTTTTTTTACTGATGGGTTGTCAGTTGCCAACTATCTAATACAATGACAGAGAGGTATCATCATCAAATTTTCCAGAGCTATCATAGTCTGAATTTTCTTCATTTGAAATTTCCCTCAGCCCAGTCTCAGACAAAATTTGGTAGGTGCACACGATAATCCATAATGCGTGCTCTGAGATATTTTTTTTCATTGATAAAACTGGATTATTGCCAGCTCCATCCATATCATTCCATCAGATAAAAGTACTAAAATCTTAAAGCGTGATTCATAGCAACCATTGGTTCATTTTGGTAATTGGGGTCCATCTACTGTGAAATACACTGTAAGAGTTATGCAAACATTGTCTTCTTTGAGAAATATTACACTACTTCTTGTTCTATTTGCATTTCTTTTGGCAAGGTAAACTGAGTGAGATTCTGATTAGTCTCATCTTGTGGAAATACTGACTGACCTGAAGGCTAGCTGACAGGAAGACCAAGAAGCATGCTGAACAGTGGCCATAGAAACTAAGTGCAACAGACAACCCTTATGTGGCCAAAAATTAACAGGGACATTGTCTAAATTTGATTTATTGGATTGCTTTATTGGATACTCAAAAGTTCTGAGAAGAGCCAAAGGGCTATTTTTCTGTTTGTGGTATTTTCCAAATCGAGGGACATTGCCACCATTTGCTGCTGATCTGAAGCAAAGGTGAACAACACATTTCAGTAAGAATATGTGTGCTGTCCATCTATGGAGCCTACGTCCGAAAACAATATGTTTTGAATATTTTTGAAGTGGAAGTGTGAATGCATGTAAACATTTACGACATAATGAATAAAAGTACCTATCTTTTCTCTATTGAATGTAATTGATTGCAATCAAATGTTTCTTCAAGGATAAATCAGTAATAAATCTGAAAAAACTAAGTATTTGGTGTAGCAGTTCCAGAAGGACCAGTTAGCAGCACCAAAACAGTCTCTGTGGATTGGATGTATCATGACAGAACTGTATCTGGTGATTATCTTAACACTACAATGAGCTTCAGTAGGTCATAACTCTGTTTCTTTTATGATATTCATGTAATATTGAATACCCGTCCCAATGTTTTTCCAAACTCTGAATAGATAATATTTTAAACACACTTTCACATATATGACATAAAATGCATATGTTGTCAATTTTCTGCGTGTCCCATTCAAATCAAAGGACAGATGCCTCATATGCCAGAGAATGCTTTTAAGTGTCAAGATGTAATCATTAGTGCACAGGGACTGGAATGGAGAACACGACATTCACCATTTTGGGCACAAGGCATTAGTTTGGGGCACAAAAAACATGTCATGCACCAATTTGGGGCACACTGTTCCTGAAACAGGGCCTGGTGCACTTGCAAGATTATCCTGTTATAAATACGTTAGTACCCAACCAGAGGTCATAATTCGCAACTTGCAAGTGCCCTTGCATGCTGTTCCCCTTGTAACTTGGGGGGCTATCATGCCAAAGGTAGAAATATGTAAATACTGGAATAAAACACTTTTAGAATCATTTTAGTGCAATGAATTCGACCCTTGCCCTTGGATTTTTTTCTTTGGCACGTCAGACGTCTGTGCTTTGATTGAAATGGGACAAAAAATATGACAACATATGCATTTTATGTCATTCCCATAGAAAATAGTATATTTTATGTACATGTTGGTTTTAAAAAGAACAGTAGTATGAAGAAACAAAATCATACACTCACTCACAAATGCACAGCAAGGGATAGTAAGATGATTGCAGCAGCTGATGTAATTAAAAAATGAGAAGAATGAAGAATGTGTTTCATGCAATGTTTTCAACTTTCTTATGTCAGGGCTATTTTCGACCTCTCTTTGTCCAAACAGGATGATTTTTTATATTATTTCTCATCGATCAATCAATCTACTAGTACCATATTTTTCTATGGTTTACCAAATATTCAACATCTTTTCTTCCCTTTCTGTTTGATGGAAAGAATTCTAATGCAATGTTTATCCAGAAGTTTCTTTATCTTAATGTATTTCTCCTGATAGTAGGCAGGCTCTAGCAGGCTTGCCAATATTAACTTTCAAAAATATCTACAAACCATTTCTACAAAAGAGAAACAATAACGGCACACATTTACCATACTTTGGAAGTAGATTGCGCATTCCAGAATCATGTCTGGAATAGTCCCTAATGGAATCTGTTTTATAAAAAAAAACTCTATCTATGACACCACAGTGCAGTTCTGACAAAATCCGCTGTCATATTTTAGCCAAGAAACCAGCACATAAATATTTCATTCTTGAGAGAAGGGTAATCCTCGTTCCACAAGTATAATACAATCGATTGCAAGTCTCTTCCAGGGTTGTAAAAGCTGCATCATAATGCCATTGTCATGTTTCACTATTGCAAATCCGTTGAATTCTTTGTTCAATGATGTTGCATACTGGGCACAATTAGAGATCGAACAACGTTCTTTGTTTTACAAACAATATTGCTACTTGTCTCGAGTACGTAATTACGTAGTAGTACTTCTAAAAATGTCTGCAGTTGGAAACATACAACAACGCCTTGTTGCCATGTATCTTGGCTCTCGCTATGGGAACGCATTGTATTTCTATTATCTGGGATTTTGATCACCATCCCAAATAATGATACTTCACTAATACAACATGGTTCCGTCTAGTTTTCACTTCAAATTCTGGAAGGCTTAGAATCAGGAAAGGTATTCGGAATGTTATCGTGTATCGCCAGTACACACGTTTGTCTAATTCAATCACTGGACTTCCGGTCGCTGCAAATCTGCTTGCGTTACCACTTTCACATATCTTCAAGCTAGCGTAAATCAGAAGGTGGAGGGTAGAGTTGTAGCAAAAACCATGATTCCTCTATCAAACTAATTATATAATAGTGTTAAACTAATAAACAGTAGGGAGAAATGGTGATCATATCGTAGCGTGTCGTAGTGTATGTATTTCTTCCAAGAGCAAGAGTTTACACACACACCAAACAGACAAGATCGAAGTCGTTTTCAAAACACCCAGTAAGATCAAATAATCATACTTATAACGGTAGGGAGCACTTGGGGGGACGATTTTACTTTGTCAAAACCGAAAAAATTCAAGTCGACTCTGTTCCACTATTGATTGTTCAATTTAATCGAAGCTGATGTTTCCGGAAAGGCATCCAACAAGGGCGAAAAGGGAGAAGACGGAGATGAACAAAAGTTGGAATCGGTCGGCAGAAAGTCCGAATGGGTACAGTTGTTCCTCGATGTCATCACGAGGGGCCTCGGCAACAACCTTGGATCGGGCAGATCCAGTCAAGAAAGCAGGGATGGTTCCCTTTTGCTTGCGTTCAAGCTCGGTAAGACCATCGTCGAAGACGTAGTCGGCACGGCTCTGGGGGGTGGTGCGTGCCTTGGCAGCCTCCTTGTAGTCGAAGTCAGGGACCGGGGCAGTGTTGAGGGTAGGGTGAACGAAGACAGGTTCGATGGTTCGTCCGGCAGCTCCTCCAGAGATCTTGCCTCCTCCAAGTTTGAAATTCTGGGCCTTCTCGGCGAAAGAAGGGTATCCCTTGCTCGCTGGGGGGGCCTTGGTGGTCTGTTATTAACGACATTCGTTTGATCACAGCGTTGTGTGCAGAATTAATGGCGGCGTGAAATACAACACGACAAAAAGCGAAATGACCAGAGAACAACGAAAAAACAAAAGCATGAGCATACGTTCTCTACTTCATTCTCGAGTGCATCTTGTCGACTTAGACATTTGGAATTCTTTCATCGTCGTGCTCTCAGTCTATTTCATTGTGTATTTCATTGTCTAGAGCGTTCTTTCTACGTACAGCAGCCTTCTTGACGGCCTTAGTGGCAGGCGCCTTTCCGACAGCACGGGTGGCGAACTGAGGGGCGTTGAATGCAGTGGCAGAGGCCAAAAGCAATGCGAAAACAGTGGCGAACTTCATTGTTGATCCGGTATATACAGAATTTCGATGTGTTTTGTAATTGTGATATGAGACTTTGGCTGCAATAATCGAAGCAGATGATGAGGTAGAGATAGATCTTATCTCCACCAGAGAAGAAGTTAGAGAGAGCGCGGAAGGAAAGCTTACAGATAATCGAATGTTGTATTGCTTTCTACGGTTGGGGACCTTGAAGGGCATCAAGAGGCGTGTACGTGTTTGTTGAATTTCTTTGCTCGCGATCTTTGTGTGAAGGTCTGGCCATCCTTCCGAATTGTGAAGTTGAAGCGTATCATACGTGATGTCAAAGTGCTACGGGAAATTAAATAAATATATTACAAATAATAAATATGTCATAAGAACTACTATGACATTTACCGTATCCTCTCTCCCCCCTTTTTGTACATGTCAAGAAAAGCGATTACCCTACATCATCTATTGATCATCTTGGGAACTCCCTTGCTCTCTTCTGGTCTTTCTCTCTTCCTATCTCAACACCTCCGTCTTCTTATTTTTCCCACAAAGTCAAATAAATAAATATTGTCAAGATGAAATTCGTTGCTGTTGTCTCTGCTGCCCTTATCGCTTCGGCCTCCGCCTTTGCCCCTGCCGCCACCAGCGAGGTATGTCAGATCTAGTCATCGGTCCTGGAACAACGGCCTATATCATCATGCGTCCTTCGAAGCTTGTCTTGATGCCGGAGTTTTGTTTCGCTTGAGTCCGTAGTTGAGCAATTTGAGGAGACTTCTCAATGAAATTATCGTGATTAGATGAATATCTTGTTGTCCTCACCTTACTGCTCCCTAAAAATTTCCGTGTCGTAAAACAGCGCGCTGCCACCGCCCTCAACATGGACCGCCGAGCTGCCATGGCTGGAATTGCCGCCGCTGCCGGTGCCGCTGCCATGCCCGGTATGGCCCTTGCCGATGGAGCCACCAGCACTGCCACCGTCCAGCGACAAAAGTTCCGATACGGAAGCCGAATTGCAGCCCTCAAGGGTGCCGTTGACAAGGGTGACTTCGCTGCCGTCGCTGAGGAAAAGAACGCCTTCATCTTGTACAACTCCGGTGCCTTCCCTGGAGCCAAGAACAAGACCAAGAAGGCTGACGCCATTGCCGCAACCAACGCTATCTTCGCCGCCATCCGCGGAAAGGACGCTGGCGCCCTTAAGACTGCTTACGCCAACTACGCCAAGACCGTTGACTTGTCTGACTACGCCGCCATCTCCGCTGAACAAGGACAGGGATACTCCTCTGACTACGATTACCGAGTTGGAACCAACCAAGCCTCCATCTGGGTTCGATAAACATCAGATTGTCGCTACTGGTGACCAGCGGTCGCGCGTTGTTGTTGCAGTTAATTGGATATAATGAACTTGTAACAACGGCTTGAAACTGAGACGGTACGAGTAAGGCGGTTGATTTCTGTAGTCTTTCCCCGGATTAAAAGAGTGCGGGGGGATAAAAAAGAGACTCGATATTAAGATTATATGCGATCCAAAACAGACCGGGCCTTTTGATTACGATTGATTCCTTGCAGCAGAAGATTGTAGAAAATGGATGGGATGTACACTACAATAACATTGATTCATTTTAGATCTAGATTTTTGCACGCTTCTTCAAACCTAATACGAAGTAGATCATTGACTCCAATGATTTCAGAGAGGGAGTTTACTAGACGAATTTCACACCCTTTCTGTGGGTACGGTACTTCATGAGGCATGGTTCGCTCTGAATCCAGAGCAAACGAACGGTGCACATCAAGTTTGGCTGTGCATGCACACATTACATCTTGACATCCACGTTACGCTACGTTGCGTCGGGAGACGCAAGGTACGAACTACTTCGGGGGTACGATCTACTCCGTATACTTCTACTCAACCGTGGGAGGCGGGTGATGATTCATTTAGATCGATATCGGTACTGGAGTTCGGTGATTAGTTCTCTTGATACCGGTGATTCCCTTCTACGGTACCGTAGGGTTCCGATAATTTTGATTTCGTACACCTGGGCCTGACGACTGAGGATGAATCGCATGGTGCCAAGTGCACGAGTACCATATTAGTGTACAAGTATTCGTACGAGTAAGACTTACCAGTATCCGGTATCCATAGATGATGATACGTACCAATATTACAGTATTCACGATTATCTTACTGTATCACAATAGAACATTACGTGTGGAAAATGATGGAAACAACACAGTTTTTCTGAAGTTTTTGTAGCGTACCGTAGGTACGGTAACGGTACGTACTACATACCGTAAGAGCTTATCGTACGAACCAAACTGCATTCATTTTTTAGTTCATGCGTCATACCGGGTAATGAGTGATTCCCACCAATGATAAAGTAATAAAAGTTTGCGACCAAAGTAATAAATCTATTCACATAGTTAATAGATTTATTAATTATTGAATAGAATTTAGCAGTCGAGACTGTCTCTACTGCCAGATTTTATTAACTGAATAAAAACAGAATAAACTCGAACGGAATCACTAAAATCAAATATTTTAGTCCCCGACGCACGAATGAATCATGTGGTGCACCTCTTGCACCTCTTTTGCCGTAGTGATTGAACAGACAGTTACTGTTTCTTATTTAGAGATTCCGAATTCCAAATTTGCTCCGAGTAATAGTTAATAAAATCTATTCATCCGTTGGGTGCGCCAAAAATCTATTCAATCTATTCACTCGCGAATATTTTTTTATTACTTTGGTCAAATCATTGGTGGGAATCACTCAATACCCGGTAGGTGCCATACTTAAGCTGTAGCTCATACACGCGTTAGTGAATACTATTGAGTGATTTCCGGCAGTCATATATAAACTCATTAAAGTTTGCGACCAAATGAATAAATTTATTCACTTTCTACATAGATATATTAACTATTGAATATAATTTGGCAGTTGAGACTGTCTCGACTGCCAGATTTTTCTTAACCGAATAAACACCGAATAAACTCCAACGGAATCTTAAAATCATAATAAAATCAAATATTTTAGTCCCCAACGCACGAATGAATCGTGTGCACCTCTTGCACCTCCTTTGCCGGCATACTTTTTTTGGTGATCATCGCTAAATTTGGCCAGCTGAAAATTTCCAAAAAATCAAACAGAAAATCAAGAACAAACGCAACAACAGTACAGCTTGTCTCTCCAGCACATTAGACAGGGCACCAATGTCCTCCTCCTACACTACTGTTGCTGCTCTTGTTGCGCTTGCTAGATTATAAGTAGACAATTTGTCAGTCACTAGAGGACAATTCATCAGATGATGAATTGATTCCATTCAGCTGCTCACACAAGAAAGAAAAAGAAACACCACCAATACCATCAATGGTAACAATCAACACCAGCACCATGCCGTCGACTGGAGGCAGGAAACCTGGTTGCGGCAACTACACCAAGGCCAAGTTGGAGAGCATGTTTGCTGCCATTAGAGCTGTCATGCCAGTTTCAACAGATGACTGGGATGATGTCAGAGACCTACACACTGAAAAATATCCTGGAAGGGATGTTCTTTCCATTCGCAACAAATTCCATCGATTGTACCGGAAGAAAGCGCCAACTGGCAATCCGAACATGAGATGGGACATTAGCGAGGCAAAGGAACTCTCCCGACTGATAGGCATTAAATCAGAAATTAAAGGTGGAGAAGATAGGTATGATATTGAAAGAAAGAATGAGTTTACTCCTCCTCCTCCTCCCCCCCCTCCTCCTCCTTTTGTTGCAACTCAACCGGTACCACTTCTACTTGGTCAACCAACTCAACTAACACAAACTGGAGAAGTTATCCAGTTCAAATAAGTTACTGAGCTGACTCCCGCCAGTACCATTAGTAGTAGCAAGAAGAGACATTACAATTGCAAAGGAGACAGCGAATTCAAGATGATGAATGCAATCGCTGAAGTATTAAAGCTTCAGCAGAAGCAAATGGAACTCTAGCAACGCCAACAGGAACAGGCACAACGCCGCCAGGAACAGGCAGATCAATGACAGGACCAAGAAGATCAAGAGAGGAAGGTGTTGTTGCAGGCACTTCTTGCTCAACTTAGTAGTGGCGGCGGTCCTAGGGGCGTTGTCGGTCATACTACATCTCCTCCTAGTGGCGCCAGTCGGCCTACTGCATCCCCTATTACTTCAGCACAGGTTACTACTCCCCAAGTTACTAATGTTACTAATGCTGCTGAAGGGGGGAAGCTCAAAAGAAAAGTGAACAGTCTCCAGCAGCATCGTGACTACAGCAGCAGTGATGACAGTGACAGTGACAGCAGTAGTGACGGTGATTTGTTAGGAATCAATTAGTGACGACAAATTGGAAGATGAATCAAATCGATAGTAGTGAAGAGAAATTGAATCAATTGATTAGTTAGTTAGTTAGTTAGTTAAAATAAAGGAATCGGTTATTAGTTAAACTCAACAACAACTCCAACGTTGCTCCAGACAGAAACTTTGGCTACAAAGACAGTAGAAAAATCTATTGCAACCCCTTAAAAGAGGGATCCAAAACCACTAGAGGTGCGCTGGACCAAAATTATTTGGTCATATTGTCAACTGCTCTAAATAATCCTAATTCAGTTGTATTGCTGACTGTTCTAAGTAATGCTAATTCATAATGCTAATTTGGAACTAATATCGATTATCTAAAATACATTATTTGTGGTTTCAGTTGGTGCAAAATTGTACGAGAAGAAGCCATATGACTTGAAACCTTCAGTCTGACTCATGTAGGTGTTGAGTATGGTGTTGATTCCAACTTTAGCTGTCTGGAAATTGTACAACAACACAACAAACTTCAGAATGATCCTCCTGTCTCCCGTTTCTTTCAGCAACATGTTATCTTTGAGTCTAGGGAACCCACCTTGGATCTGTCTCGTCCCCCATTCAGACATCTGTCTAACGCTAGTTGCTTGTCTGTTCACTGTAATAGCCTTGCAAATGGTATGTTTTTTCATTGCCGCGGCCTCTTTGTTAGGCGTACCCTCATGTATTTCTACAAGAGCTGTCAGAGGGTTGTATTGACTACTTCTAAGAAGGTAGTTGTTTGTAGATAACTTAAACGCTGAATTGACAACAACCTTTGCCTTATACAGCTCATACATACACTCCATCTTTTCATAGAGCCCATAGTCAGCTTGAGTACTATCATGCCAAGACCCAGGAGCATTCAAGACACAAGCCCAGATCCTACCATCCGGGCAGAAAAGAAAGAGACTATTGACGTGTGTAGCATAAGTCCAACCATTGTAGTGTTGGTTCTGTTTGGTCCAGTCACCAGACTGCTGGATATGCAGTTTAAGTTTGTCACAGCAAGGACCCCACACTCTGTGTGGACCAAGTGCTGGATACTTAGCAGCAATAGCATCGATGTATTGTTGAGTCTCTTCTTCATTTGGCAAGCAAAATTTTGCAGCAGGATGGTCTTGTAATGCAAAAAGAAGGAGTTTGCATCCAAATTTCAGCCATCTGTACATAGGAGAAGCTGTAATTCCAAATGCTATAGCAACTGCTCTTGCCGCTGATCCTCTGGTTCAGAACCAGAATAAGGCAACCAGTCGCATCAAACTCTCGATGAGAAACGAAATTTTGTTTTTTATATTGCTGAAACTTCCAAGTGGATCCAGTCTTCTCATCATACATGTATTGATTGTAGAAAGGCCAAAAAAATCTAGTAGCTCCCTGAATACTACATGGTCGACTCCACAGCAATTGAGAAGGGCTTGATCATTACCGGATTGATAGAGATAACTGAAAGCAGATTGACTGTATCTCTTAATTGCAATCCTAGTAGGAGTTCTACAATCCCTTCTTTTCTTATCTTCTTGCCAAGCAGTGGGTTGTTGTAATTGGGGGTTAAGTAGTTGTTGTAATAGTATCCAATCAGTGCTAACTCCAGGGCCATGTTGATTGTTGATTGTTGATTGTTGATTGTTGATTGTTGCCGGTGTTTTGCGAAAGAGTGTTTGCTTTTGCTGGAGAGGAACTTAAGTGTTTTAGCGAGGATAGTGAGGAATCAACAAGCAAAGCAAATCAGCAGCAAATGGTACAGTACATGAAAAATTCTGAAATTTTCAACTGCCGGCCTGCCGGCCAAAATAGGCGGGTAGGTGGCGCAGGTAGCGATTGAACAGACAGTTAATACTGTTTCTTATTTAGAGATTCCAAATTCCAAATTTGCTCTGAGTGAATAGTTAATACAAAATATTCGTACGTTGGGTGCGCCAAAAATCTATTCAATCTATTCACTCGTGAATGTATTTTTATTACTTTGGTCTTTTATTAGTTCATCACTGCCGGGAATCACTCATCATGATGATCTACGGTACTACTCTGTGCTCCGTGCTGCTCCGTGCTGCCTGTTTGTATGAATCTAGCAAATAGTAGGTATGCATGTACCGGTATGATCCTACTTCGGCAATTACTTGAGAAAATCATTACGGTACGGTGCCGTGCCGTACAGTACCGGTACGTAAGGTATTATGGTAATTTACCGTTCGTACAGTACTATTCTTACTGTTCGTAAAATAGGATTAAGGCTATTCATACCGGTAGTACGGTAGAATAGTTCGAAAGAGTCTCACGAAAAACAATCGGGTCATTTTTAGTGCGATCTTCATTCGGTGCCGCAACAACTTCCTTTGGCTTTACACAGAGGATTAGTTCATCATATAATCCAACTCCGTTTCACGAAACCAACAACAATTTCAAGATGGTATGTATCCGAGTGATTGATGAATTGCTGATAAGGACGACAATGGTGAAGTCAAAGAAAGCGTCGAGAAACGGTATTACCCTCGTCGGCATAGCAGTTGCGGAAAGTGAAAAACGGCGTTGTATTGGGAGTCACGGACAATAAATGACTCAATAAAAGTAGTCAAGGATTCCGTACACTCTTTATTCCTCCTGTAAAAATGGATAAAATATGGAATCGGGAGTGAATCAGTAGTATCGGGAGCCGAAATTTTTGAACCAAGATCGATCGGAAACAATAAACATTTCGTTGTCGTCGTCGTTGTCGTCGTCGTCGTTGACGTTGTCGAAGTCTTGAACAAACCTTTCTCTTCACGAGGCTAATTCCCATTGCAATGAGCACACGATCTCACCAATGCATTCCACATCTCGCCTTTCCCTCTCCCTTCCATACGCGTTTTTCGTTTTGTGCAACGAACTGACTTCCACCCACGATACATCTGTGCAACGACGGACACGAAATTAACCGGGTCATCTATGGTATCTTGAATTCAACGACGAAATCAATTAACTCTTGGTGATGATATTGTTAATGCGAATGCGATTGGGATTGGAATGTACTACTTGTGGCTTGTCAATTGATACGACAATTCATTTTTCACAATGACCCATGTAAACTATTTTTTTACAAACACTCGACAACCAAACCACATACTTCGCAATAATTGTGTCAATTTGAACGTTTTCGCAGACACTTGCGCCGCTGATGCCAAAAGTCGATGCCATCCTGGTCCTGGGCAGTGATGGAGATCGATTGGCGGGGAAATACTATGGGGACTTTTTAAAGACCGCGGACGATGGTCATTCCAGAGAAGAGACCCGCCACAATTTCGAAAAGGAAGTCCAGCAAAAGATTGGCGGGATTGTAGCACGAGCCGATGCCGCCGAGGTGGTTTCGGTTCGGGGCAAGACGGTAGTCTTTTGCGGTGGATCCACACAGGGTGGCGGCGGGGACGTGCGAATCGTCCACATCGCTCCCTCCAACGAATCCGAACTGGTTTTGGCACACCTCTGCGAGGGCATGTACGACGCTCTGTCGCAGCTCATGGGAGGAACCACCGAACGAACCATGGTCCTGGACAACCTCGAACTAGTCTTTTTGTTGATCGATGAACACTGCGATGGAGGAATCATTCTGGAAACAGACGGAACCAAGTTGTCGTCCGCGGTCCTACTCCGGGACGAAGAAACCCACGGCGGAGATATGGGAGGCATGGGACAACCACAAACGCAAGGATTGCCCGCCGGCGTCACCGCGGGAGACATGACGCTTGGGCAGGCCTTCCGCCAAGCGAGAGATCAATTTTTATCCGGTGGGATGTAAGAAACTGTACCGTTTCAAAGCGATGGTACCGAATTGTAGACTAATGAAAATAACGACAATCGCAATGAATACTATCGCAATAGAATGATGCGGCCCTTAGGCTTTATGGGCATTGTCGTAAAGAATTAATGCCGTGAACGTATCTACCGGTACGTCGTTTTCACAACTGATAGATGACACGGACTCCATCCGGCAGGAAAGGAAAGGGCAAGGAATGAAAGTGTTGCTCACGATACCAAGAATCCTTCAAACATGCATTTGGACCGTGGCTTGATACGAAGGAACAATGAAGTATTATTTTTCAGATTACTTCATTCCTAATCCTTAAATTAAGAAAAACGGCGAAGGCAAGTGTATGCCACTTCGCGACTATACTGCGATGTACAACCGAGACCTATCTTTCACCAAGCGGTAGGAGTAGTTTTTTTATTTTGTGTGCTAGGGTTTTCACGCTTCGCTGCATTGCTGCTTCTTTTCCCTGATTCTTGTCCGAAGTTCTTTTGGTCTTGTCCTTTTGATTGGTGGTGCTATGGTTCAGTCTGGATGGGGGACTGCAGTAGGTAGAAATAGTTGTACCGATAGCAGTAATAGTTATGGGATAACTTCGTCGCATCACGAATCATCAATTTTTCTAACCTGGTACGAGCACTTGTACCGTACGTACGACGAGTACGTAAGATAGTACTTGTGTGTGAAATTTCGTCATGAAGTCGATCCGTCTCGAACTGTTTTTATTGAATCCTGCTACAGTACGTATCTTTCAATCACGGATTTTGATCTTCATTTCTAACCACAAGAATCCTTTCTTTTTGCTTAACTTCGTAATCCGATTAATACACGTAAGACTCGCTGAAATAATTAATACCGATCTCCCTTTGTTTTTGGAAAAGATGAGACGAAAATGCACATTATTTCTTGCTACCATCTCACAAAGTACAAAGTACGCATCGGAGACACACGTCACAGGACCAGCATTGTCAAAGAACCATTTACAAGAAAACCACCGCAATGCCGTCGAGTAAAAATAACAACAAATCCATGCTCCTTTTGGGCGCAGGTGCGACCCTAGCAGTAGCGGCAACTGTCTACCTCTTTCTCTCTCGTGGCGACAGCGACAGCGACACCCATAGCCATAGCTACAGCGACGGGGAGAGGTGCAACAACGACCGGAAAACAATCGAAAAAGCTTCGCAGAGTGTTGAGAAGAAGGCTTCGTCTTCACCGTCACCCTCGCCAGTTGTTTCAATAGCTCCTGCAAGTACCAACACCAAGGGACCAAAAGTTGCAGATGCAGCGCCAATTGTAGAAACCAAAGAAGCGACGAATTCTTCTTCCGTGCCAGAAGCGACAACAGCAGCTGTTAATGACCCTTCCGTTGCAACCGAAGAGGAAAAAATAGAATCACTGGCACCGGTCGTAGATGAGCCAGAAGCAAATGCCGACGCCGACGCCGACAAAGACGAGCAGAACGAAGAGCCACAATCGGAAACCCCCATCGAGGGAGAAACTGCAGACCCAGACCCAGCCGAAGATGTAGTCGAGGAGGAGGTTGAGAAGGAAGAACTTCCACCAACGACATCCGAGACCGAAGTTTCAGCAGACGAAACTGCTGCTGCCGATGCTGTCGAGGAAGTGATCGAGAAGGAAGAGGAAAATCCAACACCAGTCGAGGAAGAGACAGCAGCACAAGACAAAGAAGCTGTAGTCGAGGAGGAGGAGCAAGCCGAAACGAAGGATCTCCCTGTCGCACCGACGCAAGACGACGCAGCACCAGAAGGCGGTGCAGAAAAATCCGAGGAGCAATCAGAGAACAACGAAAGCGCTTCCACGCCAGAAGAGGAAGAGACAACACAAGATGCTGTGGTTCTAGAGGCAGATGACGAAGCCGAAGCCGTAGCCGTCGATCAGCAACCCTCGAACGAAGCGGTCGTAACAGTTTCTACGCCAGCCGAGGAAGCACCAGAGGCAGAGGCAGAAGCCGAAGCCGTCGATGAGCAACCCTCGAACGAAGCGGTCGTAACAGTTTCTACGCCAGCCGAGGCAGCACCAGAGGCAGAAGCCGAAGCCGTCGAGGAGCAACCCGTGAACGAGAATGAGGCAGAAGCCGAAGCCAAAGCCGTCGAGGAGCAACCCGTGAATGAGAACGAGGCAGAAGCCGAAACCGTCGAGGGACAATCCGTGAACGAGAATGCCCCCGCGCAGCAAACCGGGGACGACGGCACCGTGTCACCAACCGTGACAACGCGCAACAAAAACAAGCGCAAAAAGAACAAGAAAAAGAAGGGGAACAACGCTAATGCGAGCGCCAGCGCAGCACCGGTTGCCGAACAACCTATCGTCGGCGACGAAAACAACAACCAGAATGCCAACAACGGGATCACGGAAGCCACGGGATCTACCTCTGTGACGAAGAACGAGTCGGGAGTAATGGATGCGACCACCGCGGCCGCTATTGCGGCCCGAAAGGCCAAGAACAAAAAGCGAAAGAACAATCGGAAAAAGGGGGTTGCACAATCCGCCGCTGCCAAGGAAATGCAAGACTTCCAGAAGACACAGAGCGGCAATGGGAAAAACTAGAAGCACGGGATTCCAAAAAGGTTTCGAACGAGACGACTAAGAATAGAACATAACATAACAGCTAGCTATCCACAAATGCATGCATACAAATGATAATACGAACTACCCTCAGTAATTAGTTGTAGTCACCACTCGGAGGCTGCTTGTAGGCGAGTTTGGTTGTGTCGGCCATATTCGTTCGCGAAAGGGTTTTGTACACAATACCCTTTTCTACACTTTCCCCCTGTTTTTTGCTCCCGTGTCGTTACACGTTGTTCTTGCTGTTGTCCGGAAACTTGTGGATCGCGACCTCACGACAGATACAAAGTAAGCAGAGTAAAACTTTGTCGAAACACTGGACTCACCGTGATTGCTAAAAGCCGCAGCGACAGTGCAGCCCATTTCCATGTTCGTTACAAGGATTGCGTCTCCGTGATTTCGAAAGATCTAAGATCTGTTCTACTCTGCTCTGTTCTTCTCTGTTCTGTTCTGTTCTGTTCTGTTCTGTTATGCTTGATTCGATTCGATTCGATTCGATTCGATTCGATTCGATTCGATTCGATTCGCACACGACATCGACGTAGAGGTGCAGGACCAATGGCGTGCGCTGCACGGAACACTGCGTTCTCTCCGACCCGTAGTAGTGTGTTTGTGTGTTTGTGTGTTTGTGTGTTTGTGTGTTTGTGTGTTTGTGTGTTTGTGTGTTTGTGTGGTTGTGTGGTTGTGTGGTTGTGTGGTTGTGTGTTTGTGTGGTTGTGTGGTTGTGTGGTTGTGTGGTTGTGTGGTTGTGTGGTTGTGTGGTTGTGTGGTTGTGTGTTGTGTGGTTGTGTGGTTGTGTGGTTGTGTGGTTGTGTGGTTGTGTGGTTGTGTGGTTGTGTGGTTGTGTGGTTGTGTGGTTGTGTGGTTGTGTGGTTGTGTAGTTGTGTAGTTGTGTAGTTGTGTGGTTGTGTGGTTGTGTGGTTGTGTGTTTGTGTGTTTGTGTGTTTGTGTGGTTGTGTGGTTGTGTGGTTGTGTGGTTGTGTGGTTGTGTGGTTGTGTGGTTGTGTGGTTGTGTGGTTGTGTGGTTGTGTGCTTGTGTGCTTGTGTGCTTGTGTGTTTGTGTGCTTGTGTGCTTGTGTGTTTGTGTGCTTGTGTGTTTGTGTGTTTGTGTGTTTGTGTGTCCGTGTGTCCGTGTGTTTGTGTGTCTGTGTGTCTGTGTGTCTGTGTGTCTGTGTGTTTGTGTGTTTGTGTGTTTGTGTGGTTGTGTGGTTGTGTGTTTGTGTGGTTGTGTGGTTGTGTGGTTGTGTGTTGTGTGGTTGTGTGGTTGTGTGGTTGTGTGGTTGTGTGGTTGTGTGGTTGTGTGGTTGTGTGGTTGTGTGGTTGTGTGGTTGTGTGGTTGTGTGGTTGTGTGGTTGTGTGGTTGTGTGGTTGTGTGGTTGTGTGGTTGTGTGGTTGTGTGGTTGTGTAGTTGTGTAGTTGTGTAGTTGTGTGGTTGTGTGGTTGTGTGGTTGTGTGTTTGTGTGTTTGTGTGTTTGTGTGGTTGTGTGGTTGTGTGGTTGTGTGGTTGTGTGGTTGTGTGGTTGTGTGGTTGTGTGGTTGTGTGGTTGTGTGGTTGTGTGGTTGTGTGGTTGTGTGGTTGTGTGGTTGTGTGGTTGTGTGGTTGTGTGGTTGTGTGGTTGTGTGGTTGTGTGGTTGTGTGGTTGTGTGGTTGTGTGGTTGTGTGGTTGTGTGGTTGTGTGGTTGTGTGGTTGTGTGGTTGTGTGGTTGTGTGCTTGTGTGCTTGTGTGCTTGTGTGCTTGTGTGCTTGTGTGCTTGTGTGGTTGTGTGGTTGTGTGGTTGTGTGGTTGTGTGGTTGTGTGGTTGTGTGGTTGTGTGGTTGTGTGCTTGTGTGCTTGTGTGTTTGTGTGCTTGTGTGCTTGTGTGCTTGTGTGCTTGTGTGCTTGTGTGGTTGTGTGCTTGTGTGTTTGTGTGCTTGTGTGTTTGTGTGCTTGTGTGTTTGTGTGTTTGTGTGTCCGTGTGTCCGTGTGTTTGTGTGTCTGTGTGTCTGTGTGTCTGTGTGTTTGTGTGTTTGTGTGTTTGTGTGTTTGTGTGTTTGTGTGTTTGTGTGTCTGTGTGTCTGTGTGTCTGTGTGTCTGTGTGTCTGTGTGTTTGTGTGTTTGTGTGTCTGTGTGTCTGTGTGTCTGTGTGTCTGTGTGTCTGTGTGTTTGTGTGTTTGTGTGCGTGTGTGCGTGTGTGCGTGTGTGAGTGTGTGTTTGTGTGCGTGTGTGAGTTTGTGTTTGTGTGCGTGTGCGTGTGCGTGTGTGACTATTCTGGTTCCTCCTGTCTTTGAACAGTTCCATCCATCACGCATACATCCTATTCCAATTCATGCTCTTGGACCGATGCCTGCCTGCCTGCCTGCCGTCCCCCTACGTTCTGTGTCGAACGAAGAGATTTGTGTTGGATCCCTCCTACCTCAGATCACAAAAAATAATCTTGTTGTCGAGTCTAAAAAAGCAATGCACAGCACTGTACTGTACTGCACTGTACTACTGTAATTGATTGATGAAATTGAGTGATTCCCACCAATGATTTGACCAAAGTAATAAAAAAATATTCGCGAGTGAATGGATTGAATAGATTTTTGGCGCACCCAACGGATGAATAAATTTTATTAACTATTACTCGGAGCAAATTTGGAATTTGGAATCTCTAAATAAGAAACAGTAACTGTCTGTTCAATCACTAACCGCGCCACCTACCCGACTATTTTGGCAAGCAAGCCTACTATTAAGTATTCAAGGAAGGCCGGCAGTTAAAATTTTCAGAATTTTCTATGTACCGTATCGATTAACTTTGCTGGTAAAATTACTAGTAGTAGCTATCCTCGCTAACTCACTCACATTGCTCTCCAGCAAGAAGAAGAAACCACACTCTTTTGCAAAACACTCTTTCTTTCGCAAAACACTCTTTCTTTTAGAATCGACAATCACCATGGCCCTGGAGTTACTAGATGTGCTTGGATACGACAACTACTTAACCCCTGATTACAACAACCCGCTGCTTGGGGAGGAAGATAAGAGAAGAAGGGACCGTAGAACCCCAAGGATAGCAATTAAGCGATACAGCCAATCTGCATTCATGTATCTCTATCGATCAGGCAATGATCAAGCCCTTTTGAATTGCTGTGGAGTCGACCACGTAGTATTCAGGGAGCTTCTTGATATATTTGAGCCATGCTTCAATTCATACATTATTGATAAGAGCATCGGATCAATTCGGAAGTTCAAGGAATACAACAAACACAATTATATTTGTCGTCGAGAGTTTGATGCAACTGGATGTCTTGCTCTTATCTTATTTTGGTTCTGAACCAGAGGATCAGCAGCAAGAGCAGTTGCTATAGCATTTGGAATAACAGCCTCTCCTATGTACAGATGGCTCAAATTTGGTCGCAAGGTCCTTCTTACTGCATTACAAGATCATCCTGCTGCCAAGGTTTGCTTGCCAAATGAACAAGAGACTCAACAATACATTGATGATATTGCTGCAAAGTACCCAACTCTTCATCCACACAGAGTGTGGGGTGCTTGCGACGGGCTTAAACTGCATCTCCAGCAGTCTGGCAACTGGACCAAACAGAACCAATACTACAATGGTTGGACTAGTGGTACATATGTGAAAAGTGTCTTCCTTTCCTGCCCTGATGGAAGGATCCGCGCTTGTGTCTTGAATGCTCCTGGTTCTTGTATTATTTTCCTTCTGAATCCGATTCGTTGAGAGTCTGATTCAAAGGCTTCTGACAAACAGCAACGCTGCGTTAGTGTGTTAGTAGACGAACGGTTGTACTCTACGCGTGACAATTGTGGTTGGATACTTTCGGCAACGGATAATCGGACTACAGGCGAGACTAGGGAAACGCCAGATCTCCTCTTGCTGTGACTTATTCAGATTGCAGCGAGACAGACCTTAGTATGTAGATTACAAGTAGTTGGTAGCAACTAGTGTGAATTTTGGGATATAAATCAGTTGAATGTTAAAAGTATGAGATAAAGTGAAATCTTGCCGAAATGCAAGATATCTCTTTTATTGAGATGAATACGTTGCAACTGCTGTTGCGTAGTGCTGAGATTACTCGCTGATTATTTCCGTACATGTATTAGTCGTTGACCATATATATTTGTATGTATGTATATGTATTGTGTGAGAATCACATGCCAACGGTTTTCTTCTCTTGTTCCGTTAGGAAGACTCCATGAAATGTTTATCATTAAGGTCAGGAATTGCTCCCGTAGCTCGTGTGATATTTTATGAAATCAGAGTTTGCTCACCGAAGAACAATGGCAATATCGTAAGACAGGGATTGCTCACCGTTTATGCGCGATGGGAATCGATGCGCCGTGGGAATCGATATGCCTTGGGAATCGATTACTTAGATGGATACGGGACTCATTGATTCGTGCGAATAGGAAATCTACCCTTTGGTAGCTTTGGTACTTCTGGTCACGAAAGGAATTTAATACTCCCCATGTCTCCTTGTGAAGGGTCATCACGCTCTACAT
This sequence comes from Pseudo-nitzschia multiseries, assembly GCA_037355745.1. Taxonomy (NCBI): domain Eukaryota; phylum Bacillariophyta; class Bacillariophyceae; order Bacillariales; family Bacillariaceae; genus Pseudo-nitzschia; species Pseudo-nitzschia multiseries. The sequence goes on from CM074789.1 coordinate 9,204,588, forward strand.
GATGCTTCCATCATCCTGAAGAAGGTTGCCAGTATTACCACAGAAGTGGAAGATGGGCCTGAGCAGTGGATACACAACTGAGTGACTCCAATGCTTGGTGAGAATGTCTGCACAGTTATCCTTACCTGGGATGTGCATCATTAAAATGAAACCTCTCGCTATCATGCTTCGTACGTAGTGAAACGACAGAATATTATGACGCTTGTGCAACCTTGCGTAAGGGAAGGTTGACGTTTGGATCATCTTTTCGTTGTCACCCCAAGAGTATGAGACATCATGGACTCGTGTTCCTAGGTATCGGAATGAGTGGCGTAAATCGACGATCTGTTCGATGCAAGTCCTTCCTGCAACAAATTCGGCTCCAAAGGTGGCTGTCACCGTAGTAGACTGCTTCTTCGAGAACCACATCATGGGAGTCTTGTTCGCGAAATGAAGAATGCCGGTTACTGCCTTGCCACTGAGAATATCATGCATGAGGTTGGCATCATAGAAGTGTGTTAACACTACTGTCTTTCCAAGCGGTGCAGGAGCGTCGTCGGGTAGCTCTTCAGAATGCTCCCCATAGACGGTGTTGGACCAGTCGATGGTGTCGGGTTTAGTCAATATAAAATCGGGCGGTTCCACGCGGAATCTGATTTTAAAATGTCTAAACTTGGAGATATATCCATAGATACGTTTTGCACGTTCGAGATGCCCATCTCGTGGCTGAGCTCTGAAACTTGAGAGCGTCATCACGGCTGTTTGTACATCAAAACGGCCAATAGCGATGATCCATTGTAGTGAACCGATCATACTTTGGTATTTCTGTATACCGGTTTCTTCAAGAAATGCTGAGGAGTCCAATTCGGGATGATCGTTCTCCGCAATGGGTGATTGGAACCTAGTGCTAGGTTTGCATCCGAACATTTGTTCGTAAGACGCTTCCATCTTTTCGATGAACTTTATGGGATTCATGCATAGAACACCATGTTCGTCGCGCTCAAATCCACAACCTAAGTGAAAGTTCATAGGTCCGGATCCCTTCAATTTGAAGTTATATGGTGACGATTGCAATATCTTCAAGAAGGAATTGGGATCTGCCATGCAGAGACATAGGTCATCGACATATGTGCATATAAGTTCATATACACGTTCACCATGCTTGTTCGTTCCGGGTTTGAGGAATATTTCCGGTTCTGCGCGGGATCTTTCGAAGCCGAGTTCGATGAGACAAGCCGCGAGTAAGTCTCCAAAGCACTTGCCTGAAGACCTGAGACCATATAGGGCTTTGTAAATGATCAGCAGGTGACCCTCCAGCGATCCGAATTCGGGACCTGCCTTGATGCATACTTTCTCGCAGGTGACTGCTTCTAAGTAGGCGTTACCTATGTCGGTGCCCCATGCTTCTAGGTCGTTGAGTTCAGCTAGGAATAGGCACATACGTAGGCCGCGAAGAGATACGACGCCTGCGTAAACACTGTGGATAGGAGCCTCAGTGAGATTACCGTTAGCAACGAGGCGGGCCTTGTGTCTTCCGCCGTGCTTGACAGCGTATATCATGTGTACCTTGATCTGTTGGAATCCCGGGGGAATGGTATTAAATTCCTTTCGTGACCAGAAGTACCAAAGCTACCAAAGGGTAGATTTCCTATGCGCATGAATCAATGAGTCCCGTATCCATCTAAGTAATCGATTCCCACGGCATATCGATTCCCACGGCGCATCGATTCCCATCGCGCATAAACGGTGAGCAATCCCTGTCTTACGATATTGCCATTGTTCTTCGGTGAGCAAACTCTGATTTCATAAAATATCACACGAGCTACGGGAGCAATTCCTGACCTTAATGATAAACATTTCATGGAGTCTTCCTAACGGAACAAGAGAAGAAAACCGTTGGCATGTGATTCTCACACAATACATATACATGCATACAAATATATATGGCCAACGACTAATACATGTACGGAAATAATCAGCGAGTAATCTCAGCACTACGCAACAGCAGTTGCAACGTATTCATCTCAATAAAAGAGATATCTTGCATTTCGGCAAGATTTCACTTTATCTCATACTTTTAACATTCAACTGATTTATATCCCAAAATTCACACTAGTTGCTACCAACTACTTGTAATCTACATACTAAGGTCTGTCTCGCTGCAATCTGAATAAGTCACAGCAAGAGGAGATCTGGCGTTTCCCTAGTCTCGCCTGTAGTCCGATTATCCGTTGCCGAAAGTATCCAAACACAATCGTCACGCGTAGAGTACAATCGTTCGTCTACTAACACACTAACACAGCGTTGCTGTTCGTCAGAAGTCCTTGAATCAGACTCTCAAAGAATCGGATTCAGAAGGAAATTAATAGATTAACAGTCGCAAGCTCTAAGAAGGCTTGCACACAAGAAGGAACAGGAACGGAATTGAACATAATCCCTACGCTGGCATATGCACGTCGCACATCGCACAAGAAGCAGTTCCCATTCTCAGTTACCACGCACCTCTTTTCAACGCTCGGAACCACCACAGATGCCGAACATACCGTTGATGCCCGTCAATGCACTCGGAGGCGAAGAAAAGAATGACGCCGAAGTCACCACTATCGAACGCTTTCCCAGCTTCGATGCTGATATGAGAAAGATACTCATATCATTACTCAACGTAACAAGTGAGATTACTAGCAAGTTGTGCCTAGCTCTCAAAGAAGGCGGATTATGCGAGTGGAAGTCGTTCCTCGACGCACTTATCGAACCGGATTTTGCACGCGAACTTACCTATATGGAGCAAGGATTGGCAACGCATATCCCTCGATCCATCCAAAGGAGCATAGAAGCACTTGCGGATTTCGCTATCGTCCTACAAGAAGAAGGTGTTGACCTAGGAGAAGACGAGAAGGACTGGAAAGATGTAAAGTCATATACATACAGGGAATTCCAGGCATTCCGCGGAGAGCGTGCCCAACGCTTACGTAACGAATCTGTTCTGAACCCACCACCTCTCCGGCGGGAAGTAACAAAAAGTCCCCTCAGCAGGTAAAGTACGAATCATGGTGCCGAAAAGCACGAGATGAAAAGTCCTTTACACCCCTCACGAATGACTCGAGATTCGAACACTGGCTCGTCGGTTTCAAAGCTAAACTCGAGGCATACGACATCGATACAGAGACATTCCTCGATGAAACTTGGCCTCCAGCCACGCTTGTGGGTTACACCCGTGATCTCTACGTCAAACAATGTGCCTTCTTCTGGGTACTAATGTTGGAAGTCTTCAAGAGTGACCTTTCTGCATCATGTGTACACAGTCATTCTACCACTCGTGATGGACGCAAGGCCTACTTTGACTTTGTAAACCTTCATAGCCAATCAAAAGCAAAGGTATACGACAACTCGACTCAGCTACAAGCTTTGCTCAAGTTGAACCTCAACAATTGGAAGGAATCCAAAGTGAAATTCATCACACATTGGTTTGATGAATTGAATCACCTCAACAAGCTCCGTCCTCCCAATAAGCCCCTCGAGTATCACACTGTAAAATCAGCATTGTGTCAGGCATGTTATTCCAGCTTCCAGCTAAGCGAACAGTTTGCCAAAGTCAAGGATCCAGGTGGGACGAATAGCACCATAACAGATGCAGTTGCCGAAGCTGCTGCTATCCACGATCTTAAAATCACGCTTTTACTCGAAGCAACTCGACTTGATTCCCAGTCTGCGATGTCTGCTCCTCGGTCGACCGTACGTGCACACGTTCATGATTTCTCTTCTGACTCGATCCAAAACCATGAGGACTATGCTCTCCCCATTGAATTTGAAGGAGACTATCAAGATTATGCCGTGTTCAAGGCTGGACGTACCCCTGACCCTACCACAAGGTTGCCTACAAACATATGGAAGGCCTTGTCACGTCAGGACATGAAGAGTTGGCTCAGTTTTTCTCCGGAAGGAAAGAAAATCGTGGTTGCCTCATTGCGACACGACTTACTTAACACTGACCAACCTGACCCCAACAGTGTCAAACCCATTACACGAAAGGCATACCAACATGAACACTCGGTATCTTTTCAAGAAGACGATACTTCAACCAAGGATGAGCATGCCAATTCTGCAGCAGACCTACATCCTGCTGTAGAGAATGATCGTAGAGGCGTTTTCCATGCATCTCTAGGTGTATACAAATCCACGACCTCCTCGTCTAAGGACCAGCGACCTCTCAAGTCTTCCGTGTCACCCGCGCATCCAGCTCGATTCCTCTCAAACAACCCTGACATTCAGTACAAAAAGGACGGTGACACCCAAATACCTGTCGGAACACCATCGTATTCCGCCAATTTTCACCAGTGGTATACTCCCGAGGATGATCTCACCTTTCCTAATGATGGTCCCGTAACGTCATACACATACCGTATACACAAAACTACGGTTACTAGTCCTGGTTTTGCCATGGTCGATCGCGGCGCAAATGGCTGCATCATCGGTAATGATGCATGTCTCATCTCCAAGGATATCCCACCACGATATGTTAACGTCACCGGCATTAACAATCATCAGGTACAAAATATCCCCATTGCTACATGCGGAGCATATTCCATGTCGAACAGAGGCCCCGTCATTCTTATTTTCAATGAATGTGCCTATACAGGACGACATCCTTCTATATTGTCATCCGGCCAGATGGAAGCATATTTTTCCACTGTAGACGACACGTCCATCAAAGCAGGCGGAGGACAGGTCATCACCACCTCCGATGGCTATGCACTGCCTCTTAGCATACGACATGGCTTACCATACCTTGCGATGCGAAAGTATACGACTGTCGAATTTGACACGCTACCACATGTTATCATGACGTCCGATAAACATTGGGACCCATCTGTTCTCGATACCACGATCAGTGCAAAGGATGAACAATTTCTCCAGAAATATCCTCCACAACCACAGCAACTCCCTTATGCCGATTACGACGAATATGGGAACCCACGCTGCCTTGAAGGATTAGATATCTCTGTTTCTCCCGGGTCCTCCACGGTCACATCCCTCAGCTCGTATTCCAGCCATTCCACCCGATCTCCCTTTCTTCCAATTGATGATCATAAGAGCAACGATCGCACCTTTTGGCTTACTTCCACTGACTACGCTCATCAAGAACGTCTCGCATGCTGCGCGCCAACCGCAGTCTCTGGAACAGTCACTGCGTTTCCGACAGATTGTACAGCCAGTGACACTACACGCATTGCAGTTACGCCCCGCGAAAGATACCCCAACGAACATGACTACTTATCCCTCAAACCTTTCTTTTGTTGGGTTTCCACCGATCGCATCAAAGCTACTTTTGAAAACTCAACCCAATACGGTTCGTTAGCGGTTAGCCCTGATGGTAACATTTTCAAACGGTTTCATTCCCCTCAACCGGCCATGAACGTTTGCCCCTTCAATGACGATGTTATGTCCGATGCAGTCTATTCAGATGTCACAGCAATTGATGGTGGATCCAAGATTGCTCAAATCTTCTTTGGCCGCAAATCGCATATTATTCACGTTGAAGAAATGCGTACCACCGGCGATTTCCTACCCTGCTTTCAGAACTTTGTTCGAAAATGGGGCAGGCCCATCCGCCTCCTTTGTGACCACGGTAACTATCAATCAAGTAAGAAAGTCATGGATTACCTCAAAATGCTATGGATTGGACTCTGGCAAAGTGAACCGTACCATCAACACCAGAATCAATTCGAACGACAATACCAAACGTTCAAACGCATTGTCAATCGCGTCATGGATCGTACCGGCACACCACCACACATGTGGTTACTGTGCATGACATATGTCGCGGGTCTCCTCAATGTTGTTTCTGACCCTACGCTGTCCGATAAACAACCGATCTTTATTGCCACGGGTACAATTGGCGACATCAGCGCATACACCAGTTTCTTCTGGTTTGAACCTGTGTATTTCAAGACCAATGACTCTCCTTTCGGTACCAAATCTACCGAACGCCTAGGTCATTTCGTCGGCATCGCCGAACATGTTGGCAATGGACTCTGCTTTCGAATCTGGGATCCAGTTACCAACAAGTTACTAGACCGGTCCGGTGTTCGATCTGCTCTTACACCTGAGTCACGTAACAAACGCGCGGGCTTATTTACTGATGATGGTTTCATCAAATGGCGTAATGCAAAGGATTCCTTACCCCGTCTATACGCCACTGGAGAAGCTCCAGCTTTCAAACATGGGGAGCATACCAATCAGAATAAACCCATTGACGAGTCTACTCAACCAAACAGCTCAGTTTCCCCTAACAATTCACCTGCTGATTGTGACACCGCCGATGACACCGTTCCATCTGCACCAACAGATACCACGCCCCACGCATCTGGCACCCAACCAATTCTTCAACCACCCGCCCACCCCTCATTACCGAGCTTTCTTTATAAGAAGGTCGATGACAGCCCAAGCTGGTCACCTTCTCCACTCCCTAACAACTATGGGGAGAGTCTTGATGGTCCTCCTACGACACACATCTTCAGCAAGACATCCGATGGCGTTCTCCTTACTGAAGATGATTTTGATCCACCGGAATTAGCATACTTTGATGTCAGTGACGTCGCAACTCCACACACAAACCCCGCTACTCCTTCCGTAGACCCATCACAGGTAGTTGTTACCGACGAAGAAGATAACGCACAATTTGACGATGATGGAAAACCTATTACCATTCCTACGATCCCGATTGCCGATCTACAAGGACGTTCCTTCCTTGTAACCAATCTCGATGGCACCCGGAAACGTCTCACCATTGTCGATGTTGAAGACAGTCTTGAACGCAATTAAGACTTCATCAAGTTCAAGTGCAAACACTTCGATGACGAACTCGATGATATCATTGCATACAATGACGTCATGAATTACATACATCGTGATTCAACACAAGAAGACGGCAAACTCTGGTTGTTTCGCCGCATCTTAGGACACCAAGGTCCACTGGATAACAAGCATCCTCAATACAAAGGTTCCAAGTATAACCTCTGGATTGAATGGGAGAATATGGAACGCACATATGAACCTCTGGCCAACATTGCAGCCGACGACCCGGTCACCGTTGCAAAATATGGGAAAGACAACAACTTGCTTGATCTCCCGGGTTGGAAACGTCTCAGAAGAATCACCAACCTAGCCCGACGAACCAAGAAACTTGATCGACTCGTGCACCAAGCCAAACTACGTTCCTTCCGTACCACTCCGCAGTATCAATATGGATTCAAAGTTCCTCATAGCCACGAAGAAGCCCTCCGATTTGATCAAGCCAACGGGAACACCAAATGGGAAGATGCCACCACTCTGGAAATGGCACAACTCAATGAGTACAATACATTCATTGATAAAGGCGTATACAAGACAAGCTCCATTCCCACGGGATTCCAACAGATCAAGGTACACATGATATACGCTGTCAAACACGACGGAAGACACAAGGCTCGCCTCGTTGCTAACGGTAATCTCACTGAGGCCCCTATCCACAGTGTTTACGCAGGCGTCGTATCTCTTCGCGGTCTACGTATGTGCCTATTCCTAGCTGAACTCAACGATCTAGAAGCATGGGGCACCGACATAGGTAACGCCTACTTAGAAGCAGTCACCTGCGAGAAAGTATGCATCAAGGCAGGTCCCGAATTCGGATCGTTGGAGGGTCACCTGTTGGTCATTTACAAAGCCCTATATGGTCTCAGGTCTTCAGGCAAGTGCTTTGGAGACTTACTCACGGCTTGTCTCATTGAACTTGGCTTCGAAAGATCCCGCGCAGAACCGGAAATATTCCTCAAACCCGGAACGAACAAGCATGGTGAACGGGTATATGAGCTTATATGCACATATGTCGATGACCTATGTCTCTGCATGGCAGATCCCAATTCCTTCTTGAAGATATTGCAATCGTCACCATATAACTTCAAATTGAAGGGATCCGGACCTATGAACTTTCATTTAGGATGTGGATTTGAGCGCGACGAACATGGTGTTCTGTGCATGAATCCCATAAAGTTCATCGAAAAGATGGAAGCGTCTTACGAACAAATGTTCGGATGCAAACCTAACACTAGGTTCCGATCACCCATCGCGGAGAACGATCATCCTGAATTGGACTCCTCAGCCTTTCTTGAAGAAACCGGTATACAGAAATACCAAAGTATGATCGGTTCACTACAATGGATCATCGCTATTGGCCGTTTCGATGTACAAACAGCCGTGATGACGCTCTCAAGTTTCAGAGCTCAGCCACGAGATGGGCATCTCGAACGTGCAAAACGTATCTATGGATATATCTCCAAGTTTAGACATTTTAAAATCAGATTCCGCGTGGAACCGCCCGATTTTATATTGACTAAACCCGACACCATCGACTGGTCCAACACCGTCTATGGGGAGCATTCTGAGGAGCTACCCGACGACGCTCCTGCACCGCTTGGAAAGACAGTAGTGTTATCACACTTCTATGATGCCAACCTCATGCATGATATTCTCAGTGGCAAGGCAGTTACCGGCATTCTTCATTTCGCGAACAAGACTCCCATGATGTGGTTCTCGAAGAAGCAGTCTACTACGGAAACAGCCACCTTTGGAGCTGAATTTGTTGCAGGAAGAACTTGCATCGAACAGATTGTCGATCTACGCCACTCATTCCGATATCTCGGAACACGAGTACATGATATCTCATACTCTTGGGGTGACAACGAAAAGATGATCCAAACGTCGACCTTTCCTTACGCAAGGTTGCATAAGCGTCATAACATTCTATCGTTTCACTACGTACGGAGCATGATAGCAAGAGGTTTCATTTTAATGATGCACATCCCAGGTAAGGATAACTGTGCAGACATTCTCACCAAGCATTGGAGTCACTCAGTTGTGTATCCACTGCTCAGGCCCATCTTCCACTTCTGTGGGAATACTGGCGACCTTCTCCAGGATGATGGAAGCATCATGTAGAGCGTGATGACCCTTCACAAGGAGACATGGGGAGTATTAAATTCCTTTCGTGACCAGAAGTACCAAAGCTACCAAAGGGTAGATTTCCTATGCGCATGAATCAATGAGTCCCGTATCCATCTAAGTAATCGATTCCCACGGCATATCGATTCCCACGGCGCATCGATTCCCATCGCGCATAAACGGTGAGCAATCCCTGTCTTACGATATTGCCATTGTTCTTCGGTGAGCAAACTCTGATTTCATAAAATATCACACGAGCTACGGGAGCAATTCCTGACCTTAATGATAAACATTTCATGGAGTCTTCCTAACGGAACAAGAGAAGAAAACCGTTGGCATGTGATTCTCACACAATACATATACATGCATACAAATATATATGGCCAACGACTAATACATGTACGGAAATAATCAGCGAGTAATCTCAGCACTACGCAACAGCAGTTGCAATGTATTCATCTCAATAAAAGAGATATCTTGCATTTCGGCAAGATTTCACTTTATCTCATACTTTTAACATTCAACTGATTTATATCCCAAAATTCACACTAGTTGCTACCAACTACTTGTAATCTACATACTAAGGTCTGTCTCGCTGCAATCTGAATAAGTCACAGCAAGAGGAGATCTGGCGTTTCCCTAGTCTCGCCTGTAGTCCGATTATCCGTTGCCGAAAGTATCCAAACACAATCGTCACGCGTAGAGTACAATCGTTCGTCTACTAACACACTAACACAGCGTTGCTGTTCGTCAGAAGTCCTTGAATCAGACTCTCAAAGAATCGGATTCAGAAGGAAATTAATAAATGGAGCTCGTCTTGTACACGCCTTTATCAATGAATGTATTGTACTCATTGAGTTGTGCCATTTCCAGAGTGGTGGCATCTTCCCATTTGGTGTTCCCGTTGGCTTGATCAAATCGGAGGGCTTCTTTGTGGTTACGAGGCACTTTGAATCCATATTGATACTGCGGGGTGGTACGGAAAGAACGTAGTTTGGCTTGGTGCACGAGTCGATCAAGTTTCTTGGTTCGTCGGGCTAGGTTGGTGATTCTCCTGAGACGTTTCCAACCTGGGAGGTCAAGCAAGTTGTTGTCTTTCCCATATTTTGCAACGGTGACCGGGTCATCAGCCGCAATATTGGCCAGAGGTTCATATGTGCGTTCCATATTCTCCCATTCAATCCAGAGGTTATACTTGGAACCTTTGTATTGAGGATGCTTGTTATCCAGTGGACCTTGGTGTCCTAGGATGCGGCGAAACGACCAGAGTTTGCCGTCTCCTTGTGTTGAATCACGATGTATGTAATTCATGATGTCATTGTATGCAATGATATCATCGAGTTTGTCATCGAAGTGTTTGCACTTGAACTTGATGAAGTCTTTGTTGCGTTCAAGACTGTCTTCAACATCGACGATGGTAAGACGTTTCCGAGTGCCATCTGGATTGGTTACAAGGAAGGAACGTCCTTGTAGATCGGCAATCGGGATCGTAGGAATGGTAATGGGTTTACCGTCATCGTCAAATTGTGCGTTACCTTCTTCGTCGGTAACAACTACCTGTGATGGGTCTACGGAAGGAGTAGCGGGGTTGGTGTGTGGAGTTGCGACGTCACTGACATCAAAGTATGCTAATTCCGGTGGATCAAAATCATCTTCAGTAAGGAGAACGCCATCGGATGTCTTGCTGAAGATGTGTGTCGTAGGAGGACCATCAAGACTCTCCCCATAGTTGTTAGGGAGGGGAGAAGGTGACCAGCTTGGGCTGTCATCAACCTTCTTATAAAGAAAGCTCGGTAACAAGGGTTGGGCGGGTGGTTGAAGAATTGGTTGAGTGCCAGATGCGTGGGGCGTGGTATCTGGTTGTTTGTTGGGTGCAGATGGAACGGTGTCATCGGCGGTGTCAGAATCAGCGGGTGAAACGCTAGGGGGAACTGAGTTGTTTGGTTTTGTAGACTCGTCAATGAGTTTATTCTGATTGGTATGTTCCCCATGTTTGAATGCTGGAGCTTCTCCAGTGGCGTATATACGGGGTAAGGAATCTTTTGCGTTACGCCATTTGATGAAACCATCATCAGTAAATAGGCCTGCACGTTTGTTACGTGACTCAGGTGTAAGAGCAGATTGAACACCGGACCGGTCTAGTAACTTGTTGGTAACTGGATCCCAGATTCGAAAGCAGAGTCCATTGCCAACATGTTTGGCGATGCCGACGAAATGACCTAGGCGTTCGGTAGATTTGGTACCGAAAGGAGAGTCATTGGTCTTGAAATACACAGGTTCAAACCAGAAGAAACTGGTGTATGCGCTGATGTCGCCAAGTGTACCCATGGCAATGAAGATCGGTTGTTTATCGGACAGCGTAGGATCAGAAACAACATTGAGGAGACCCGCGACATATGTCATGCACAGTAACCACATGTGTGGTGGTGTGCCGGTGCGATCCATGACGCGATTGACAATTTGTTTGAACGTTTGGTATCGTCGTTCGAATTGATTCTGGTGTTGATGGTACGGTTCACTTTGCCAGAGTCCAATCCATAACATTTTTAGGTAATCCATGACCTTTTTACTGGATTGATAGTTACCGTGGTTGCAAAGGAGGCGGATGGGCCTGCCCCATTTTCGAACAAAGTTCTGAAAGCAGGATAGGAAATCGCCGGTGGTACACATTTCCTCAACATGTATAATATGTGATTTGCGGCCAAAGAAGATCTGAGCAATCTTGGATCCACCATCAATTGCTGGGACATCTGAATAGACAGCATCGGACATAACATCGTCATTGAAGGGGCAAACGTTCATGGCCGGTTGAGGGGAATGAAACCGTTTGAAAATGTTACCATCAGGGCTAACCGCTAACGAACCGTATTGGGTTGAGTTTTCAAAAGTAGCTTTGATGCGATCGGTGGAAACCCAACAAAAGAAAGGTTTGAGGGATAAGTAGTCATGTTCGTTGGGGTATCTTTCGCGGGGCGTAACTGCAATGCGTGTAGTGTCACTGGCTGTACAATCTGTCGGAAACGCAGTGACTGTTCCAGAGACTGCGGTTGGCGCGCAGCATGCGAGACGTTCTTGATGAGCGTAGTCAGTGGAAGTAAGCCAAAAGGAGCGATCGTTGGTCCTATGATCATCAATAGGAAGAAAGGGAGATCGGGTGGAATGGCTGGAATACGAGCTGAGGGATGTGACCGTGGAGGACCCGGGAGAAACAGAGATATCTAATCCTTCAAGGCAGCGTGGGTTCCCATATTTGTCGTAATCGGCATAAGGGAGTTGCTGTGGTTGGGGAGGATATTTCTGGAGAAATTGTTCATCTTTCGCACTGATCGTGGTATCGAGAACAGATGGGTCCCAATGTTTATCAGATGTCATGATAACATGTGGTAGCGTGTCAAATTCAACAGTCGTATACTTTCGCATCGCAAGGTATGGTAAACCATGTCGTATGCTAAGAGGCAGTGCATAGCCATCGGAGGTGGTGATGACCTGTCCTCCGCCTGCTTCGATGGACGTGTCGTCGTAAAGAAAGTGTGTCGTAACAAACAACAAACGCAAATGCAATCGGTCCTACGATCGATTGATTTAGTGAGTAAGATCATTGTTACAGTTCATTCGGCCTTAGCGGATGACAGGTTAATTACTCATCGTCAAATTACTCGTCGTATCGTGTAATTTTAAGCATACAAAACACAAGTAATCTTAAGACACAAAACACACGCAAAACCATCTTCGATCGGTCTTTTGTTACCGTATAATTCACCGTGATATTCTCATTGAATATCACATGTGATTGTACCTTATTATGTAGAATTAGTACTAGGTTGTACGTAGATTTTAGGGCATGATGGTGTTTTAGAGTTGTTAATTCTTCAAAGAGTGAGCTGACAGGAAGAATTTCCCTAAGAGACAATCCACATGGATTAATCACCGACGATTATTCACTCAGGTTAAATAACCTTACGAATAAGGTTATTTGCCTTTGTGACTCTTCGTACGTGCGATACGCGTTACACGGTGGATTCTTTTCAGTCCCCTTCAGTCGTAAATCCAATCGTTAAGCGTTTGGATCTTTTGACTTAATCTATTCATCGTGAGTCGTGTTGAATACCAAACTGTATCCAGTCTACCATCAGAGGCCCTATCAAAAAGAAATGGGGCGGCGTTTTGCCTTTCATTCTGGCTTGTATCATGGCATTTTGCCCTGATCCTTGCCGGTTTGATATATTGTATTCATGGATCAAATTATCCATTTTCGAAATGCTCATTGCAGAACGATTTGTTCATTTTTTCGTGATTGAACTTAGAAAATCAACTTGTTACTTCAATCGAACGATCGATCGAACATTCCATCGAATGATTGATTTTTATCAAATCTCTTACCACATGCAACGAGAACAATGTTCTCTGAAAACAGCGCCACTCATTAGCTTTGTAAACAAATCAGCAATATTTGTTGAACCTGGTTCCTTTGCAACTCTGATAATTCCTGCTGCAATAGATTCACGAGCTTTGTGATATGCAATGCTGTTGTGCTTCTTCTTACATGGGCTTTCAGGTCGTGTAACATTAGTAACAACTGAATCATTATCACAATACACATTTGTGCTCCCATCAATTGGAACACCCATCATTCTCAACTTGTACCTTAGACCTTCAACCAATTCGATTGCAATTTTCAAAGCAATGATTTCAGATCCAAAAGTTGATGTCTCAACTGTTGTTTGTCTTTTGGAAAACCAAATGATCGGTGCATTATTAATGAAGATAATAACACCAGTATGAGATCTCCTTGTTGCCTTGCATCCGGCATGATCAGCATCGACAAAACAGCTCATCGTCACATGTTTTCCCAAAGCTTCAGGCATATCTGTTGTTATGACTTCAGCAGCACCAGGATAAAATTCAGACCAGTCACATTTTTGAAATTTACTTTCATCAACACTTGGTACAGTATCATCAAAAACCAGTTTTGACCTGTTGTACTTTTTCAAATATGCAAATATATGAAACAACTGATTCAAATGCCCGATCCTTGCCTGTGCCAGATACCTTGACATCAGTGATACTGGCATTACTATGTCAAGTCTTCCTAGTTCACAAATCCACCTGAGAACTCCAATTAAACCTTGATAGTAATTTTGCAATTCAGGGTTCAATTCTTCTGATATATCAATTTCCGGTCGGTAATCATGTGACAGTGGACTAGATGCTGATTTTGGTAGATACTTGTAGCCATATTTTTCAGTTCCTAACTCTTGTTCGACCGCTGTAACAGCTTTCGCTGTGTACTTAGTGCTTGATAATGACCATCTTGGCTTTGAATCACCTTCAAAGTAGAATTTCCCAATATCAGCTCCCAAATATAGAGTTGGCTCTTCAATTGTATCATCCTTCAATTTGAACTTTCGTTCAATGTTTTCAAGCTGGAACTTTGGATCTTCGCCAGAACATAGGATATCATCTACGTATGCAATGAGCATTGCCCAGTATCTGGATCCATCTTTCCTGGTTTCAATCCTTAAGTGCACATCCGGATCTGCCTTACAAGGTGAATATCCAAGATCTCTCAAATGCTGGGTGAGGTATGACCTGAAAGATGCACCAGCAACCGGCAGTCCATATAATGCGCGAACAATCTTGCAAGGTCTTCCTGCAAGGTGAGGTGGAAAACCATCTTCTTCTCTTGCTTTTAGAAAATATTTCTCTTTAATCGGGGCTGTCAAATATGCATTTTGAATATCAGCTGAGAGAACCTTCAAATCATTCAGCGCTGCCAGCAGAAAGAATATTCTTACTGAGTCTCGACTGGGAACCGATGAATAAGTATTTTCTTTGGCCACTGCAGGAACTTTGTGACCGTTCCCTACCAATCTGGCCTTCCTTGTTAGGGACCCAAGCTTGATGTCAAAAATCATGTGGGTTGTTATCTGTTTATGGCCAACTGGGATAACATCATCATCAGAAAATTCAAACGCTGCCATATTATTTGTCATTTCCTTATGAATTGCTCTTTCCCAGTGGTCAGTCCCCGTTTTCTTATCAATAGCCAGCGCTTGTTTGATTGAATGTGGCAATTCAACTCCATATTTGTGAGTCTTCAACCAATACTTTGCTATTTTGGCCGCTTTAAGGATTCGATCCTTCCTCCTCAAAATTTTGTGCACCCACCATCTGAAAGCTGGTGATTTTTCAAGATTATTGTTAACTGCATACTCGGCTAATTGCACTGGAAATGATTCTTTCACATCACTTAACTTACACCAAGATTCAGTGCCATCTTTCCAACTGGCTAAAATTCTCCAACCTCTAGTTGTAGGTTTATGGGTTTTCCTGCCATTTTTTGCTATGGTCGTGGCTTCATCATCAGTTAGTGCAGTGTTGTCGCATTCATGGTCAATGAGCTCATCTAGTAGAGTGAACATCCTCCCGTCATCATCAACAGAGCTGTATAGGCTTTCTGCAACAATATTTGCCGTGTATTCCTCCATGGTGCCATCAGGTAGTTGCAATTTATACAGCCTCGTGTCTAGTATAGGATTCTCGTTTCTGATTCCTATTGGTCTGTTTTGCAAGTCGCGAACCCTGTCCTTGACAACGCACCTGAGTCTTTCATCACCTCTTTCAATGATCACTTCATTTCCCAGATATTCATCTGGTTCATCAACATCTTTTACCGATGCTTCTGGCTCAGCCATTTCGAGTTTCATATCCGGTGTTTTTACTGGTTGATTCTCAAATAGCTCTATTTGGGGCTCTGGGTAGTTTTCCTGGAAGAATGATGCGCTGTCCTTGACTTCATCTCCAATCTTGGATTCAATTGATTTGTCAATGGCTTCCATTCTTCTTAGGACATCTCTATCCCTCCATTCATATTCCTTTACAGGCCTTATTGAATTTGTAGATATTGGTATTGCTGATTCGGTCAGGAGCCAAAAACAATCTCCCCCACCTACCCTATTCCCACAGGGACCCAACCATCGCGCCAGCCTTTCAGCACCTCGGGTGGAAGAATCACCCTTTTCATAATAAAACACAAAATCATACCATTCTGATGAAGTATATAATGTAATATCGGGTCTATAGCCATGGACCAATTCAAATGGGGTTCTCCCCATTGAAGAAGGGTTGTTGGAGGCCGTTCGCTGCCTGATATTAGCACATAGTTCACCACAAAATGACCATAATCTTCTCGGTGACTTCTTCTTTGCAGACTTGGTTGTGATTGCACTACCAAGATGGCCAATCGCTTGTTCTGCTCGATTTTGGAATGGGCAATGTGGCTGGATAAATGTCTGATGGATATGGTTGCGCTTTACAATTGAATTCCAGTGTGTTTTGTAGGTTCTTGGGGATCCTTGTTCTGGCGCACCATCAGAAATCAAATGCTCTGGAATTCCAATTTCATGAATAAATGTCTTCAGTCCTTGGTGGGCTTGTGATTTGTCCTGTATTGGTATAAATACTTCAAACCCATTTCCATTTGTAAAGATCTGTGCACATTTTTCTTGCCTCATAATACTGGTAGTCCTGGCATGCCACGTATCAGTGTACCAGGTTCCTTGTGCGACTCTCTTGTTCCTGAAACGCTGAGTAGGCAGCCGCTTCATCAATGGTGATTGCAAATTCCTGAGTGCCTTCTGCGTCGTGACTTTCAGTGTCTGTTCAGCTTTCCTGAAACTAATGTTCCAAGTTTTGGCTAGGCGTTCACAGTCAACTTTGTTTGGACCTTCAATTGTTATCACTGATGGCCCCCATTGATTTCTTCTGTCAAGAGACCTCCTTTCTAGTGTATTGTCAATTTCTTGCAAGCTAGGGGCCTGTTTTGATTCTGCTTCAGGAGCTTCCATAAAGTCAAATTCTGTATCATCAAACAAAAATTGGTCTACCCTTCGCGCGCTTGAAATATTCCTTACTGAAGAAATCCGATGAGCAATATTTCCATCTGTTGCAATCTGGCATTCAGTTAGCATTCTCCTTGTGGATACTTGATGGACCCTCATCAGTTTGCATTGCTGCATGACACTTGGATGCCGTTCTTTTCCTAAGCTGGTCTTGGGAAGTGTATTTGTAACATTACTAGCAGGTTCTGTTACAACAGAACTTTCCTCCATTGCTTGGTCTTCTTCGGTTGACATAGCTTGAAGGCTGAATTGGTCCCCTGAAATTGGATCTCCATTGTCAATGGCTAGCTCGGTCATCCTGAACTTCAGTGAATGTGGATCCCAGGGGGTATCATTTGTTGCTATCAAATGTTGACATTCATCAAGTTCCATTCTTGTGGGCTTTCTTGTGGGGAAATATGAGATCACATTCCTCATACTCAGTTTGATAAAAACTTTCTTCGGATCATCATCCTCCAGTGGAGTCTGAATTGTAATTCCATGCTTGGATCTTGGATCAAATTGGCGAGGTGTCTCTTCAACAGAGTTGAAATTGCAGTCCCTCACTTGATTTGGGCATATCAAGCTGTTTTTCAATTTGTCCCCAAAGTACAGTGCTTGATGGAACACTATGATATATACTTGGCCTGATGTTGGATTTGTCCATGCAGTCGCACAGCTTCCAATGGGGATTTTCTTGATGGGCTTGTACTCTTCAGAAAAAGGTGCAACATCAACGTGTGTTGTGATTTGATCAGGATTCAGCAATACCATATTGCTTCCTGCTGCAGTAGTATCTGCATGTGAGTCTAACTCACAATATCCTTCTTCATTTTCCCCATCATCAAAACCTACAGGGACATTCATCTGGTATAATGACCGGCTCACCATTTTTAACAATTTGTGTTCTAGTGATAGTGTCCGGTTATTATGTCATTTCTTAGATTTTGATCCAAAACTGTCACCCGCGCCTTCCTTTTCAGTTTCTTTCTTTTTAGTCTCAGCAGCCTTGAGATTTCTTTTCTTTTTAGCCTGTCTCATCTGGTAAAGCTCCTGGCGCTGTTCTTTTGACATTGTTTTATAAACACTTGTTGGGTAAGGCTTGCACTCAACTTTTCCTGTAAACGTTCCAGTTGTCTTTTGCTTCTTGTTGCTGGTTGTGCCCATAGAATACAAACTTCTGGAACCTCTTTTACTCTTCCCTGTTGCAAGCTTTTTCAATCCAAGACGGTTGGTGAATAGAATCAAACATTCATTGAAGTTGTCACGATAGTCTTTGCTCTCATCAATTGCATCTGCTTTTGCAGCATCAAGTCGCTCATCACTGATTGAATTGATAAAATCCCAGACAAATCTTCTTTCATTATGATTCTTTTCAAATCTCAGAATCGTTCCATGAAAAGCAGTCCAATTTCGCTTGTGCTTGTTCCAGTCATAACCCTTGGAATCTCCAGTGTAGTGTGAATCTTTCATATCCTGATATGTCTTATTCAGAACCATAGTGATATTGGTATCAGTGTAAGCGTGTTGCATGAGAGAAATGAAAGCGTTTCTGGCATTACCAGAATTCAGTGCAGTGTTTTGGAAATGTGCCACATATTCCCAACCGGGACCTTTTCTAGTTGCATCACACAGCAACCTCCAGACGACGTTGTTGTCCTCGTCATACTGGGGACCTGACAGGACACCACATCTTTCATTGTAATCACTCCAAGTTGGATAAGTATCTGTTGTAGTTTGCCCGACTGTTCCAGCCCTGGCTTCATCAGTAACTTCTTCCATTTCTTGGGGTCTTATGACATACAAGATTGGAAAACCCTCAGAGTTGAATCTGTATCTCAAGTTTTGTCGGAAGCCTTCCTCCCATTCCCTGAATTTTGTGAGATCCTTCAGCTTGGGTGGAGTTGCCTTTTCCTGTGATTTCACACTTGATTCCATCATCTTGATTCTGAATTGCTGCAGTTCCAAGTTGTTTGGGTTTGCGTTCCAGTCGATAGCCATTGGCTTGACTCCAATCAATGGTTGATACCGGGCCCAATTTGCCCAAGTTAGGAGCCTCGATGATAGTCTGTTACCATAGTGGATACTTTTTGGATTAGGACAGTCTGGACTGATAGCTTTCAATCCGTGCATGAACGATTTAATGCTTTCCTTGTTGAGGTCTGTAATTTCGCGGATATTAGACATCCCTCCCCTCATAATTTCTTCAGCTGATTCATAGTTGATACCAAAATCCATTAGGCTGCTCCTGAAAGCAAGCTGTTCTGGGTTCAGAAATCTACCATTGTTGAATCCCCTGATTTTTATCCTGGGTTGGGATGACCTCCTTCCTAGCCGTTCAGCTCTTGCGTTCTCTGCATTTTGGTCAGCATCGTTTCCTTCATCCTCATCATCTGGATTCACACCCTTTCTTTCTGCATCTCTCATTGCCCTGACTCTTTTCTTTATTTCTTGGTCGATGATTCTCTTCATGGTTGAGTTTGATTCTGGGTCCTCAAAGGCCCTTTCCATGACTTCCATGATTTTATCTTCCAAATCTTCCTTCTCTTGCATACCTCTTCCAATGTTTTCATTAGAATTCTTTGAATCGTCATCGTCTGAATCGTCATCGTCTGAATCGTCATCGTCATCCACTTCCATTTTTGTTTCTTCCATGTCGTCGTCCGCTCTAGTTCGTACCATGGTGATGAATTGTGTATTCTAATGGAGTTTCGAATTATATTGGAGGAGTATGGATGGTCGATTCGTAGGGAAAGGTTCGAAATGTTCGGAGGATGGTATTCGATGTAAGTTTCGAATATTCGGAGGATGGTATTCGATGGGAGTTTCGAATATTCAATCGGAGGTGGTATGTGGATAAAGAGAGTGTAATTTTAATCGAAGGATTGAATGTGAGATGGTTGGTAGGTGTTGTATGACTGTTGTGTGTGTTTCGCTTATCTGCTGTTTTTGTATTTGTATATCCGGATCGAATTTTCGTTCCGGTTCGTCTGTATTTGTGTGAGCTTTTGCTTTTGTCGCAATTTAAGATTGTGAGCTTTCCTATCCTTTCTTGAGATTTGCTCATTCTATATTTCTGTGGTGAAAGATTGAAAGATTGTTTCCTGAGAATTTAGTGTTCTCCTTTTCATTTTTGGATCTTTCCGATCTTCGGGGATTGGTGTTCTCATATCTTTGGATTTTTCGTTTTCGTGCGGGCAGATGCTTTTTGCAATCTGTTCCTTCCAATCTGTTTCACCACAGAATACTTCAGGCTCAATCTTCTAACTCGCGTCATTCTTGTTTTCAGTGAAAGATCAGTGTTCTCGAATATTGATTCCTTTCAACTGATGCCAACCTGGGCGATTCGTTCAGCTGAATCGTCCAGTGTCTTTTCCCTTGCTTGTTTTGCTGGATCCCGAAACCCGGTGGAGCCACCACCTTGGTTCGGTTCTTTGGTCTCTTCTTTCAGGGAGACCGCCCTGGTGTTGGTCTATTCCAGGGCTCCACAGGCAACTGCCTCTTTTACATCCTTGAGGGTTGATGCCGGTAGCTGATCAGGCTAATCCGGATTCTTTGTCTTCGAGCTCAAACTGCGTTTCTCGGTGGGAAACGCGGTCCTCAGCATTGTAGGATGCTGGCCACAGCTCGTAGAGAGTGCTGTGGGTCTGATAAACTAAAGAAAGTGTGTCGTAACAAACAACAAACGCAAATGCAATCGGTCCTACGATCGATTGATTTAGTGAGTAAGATCATTGTTACAGTTCATTCGGCCTTAGCGGATGACAGGTTAATTACTCATCGTCAAATTACTCGTCGTATCGTGTAATTTTAAGCATACAAAACACAAGTAATCTTAAGACACAAAACACACGCAAAACCATCTTCGATCGGTCTTTTGTTACCGTATAATTCACCGTGATATTCTCATTGAATATCACATGTGATTGTACCTTATTATGTAGAATTAGTACTAGGTTGTACGTAGATTTTAGGGCATGATGGTGTTTTAGAGTTGTTAATTCTTCAAAGAGTGAGCTGACGGGAAGAATTTCCCTAAGAGACAATCCACATGGATTAATCACCGACGATTATTCACTCAGGTTAAATAACCTTACGAATAAGGTTATTTGCCTTTGTGACTCTTCGTACGTGCGATACGCGTTACACGGTGGATTCTTTTCAGTCGACAGTTGAAAAATATGCTTCCATCTGGCCGGATGACAATATAGAAGGGTGTCGTCCTGTATAGGCACATTCATTGAAAATGAGAATGACGGGGCCTCTGTTCGACATGGAATATGCTCCGCATGTAGCAATGGGGATATTTTGTACCTGATGATTGTTAATGCCGGTGACGTTAACATATCGTGGTGGGATATCCTTGGAGATGAGACACGCATCATTACCGATGATGCAGCCATTTGCGCCGCGATCGACCATGGCAAAACCAGGGCTAGTAACCGTAGTTTTGTGTATACGGTATGTGTATGACGTTACGGGACCATCATTAGGAAAGGTGAGATCATCCTCGGGAGTATACCACTGGTGAAAATTGGCGGAATACGATGGTGTTCCGACAGGTATTTGGGTGTCACCGTCCTTTTTGTACTGAATGTCAGGGTTGTCTGAAAGGAATCGAGCGGGATGCGCGGGTGACACGGAAGACTTGAGAGGTCGCTGGTCCTTAGACGAAGAGGTCGTTGATTTGTATACACCTAGGGATGCATGGAAAACACCTCTACAATCATTCTCTACAGCAGGATGAAGGTCTGCTGCGGAATTGGCATGCTCATCCTTGGTCGAAGTATCGTCTTCTTGAAAAGATACCGAGTGTTCATGTTGGTATGCCTTCCGGGTAATGGGTTTGACACTGTTGGGGTCAGGTTGGTCCGTGTTAAGTAAGTCGTGTCGCAATGAGGCAACCACAATTTTCTTTCCTTCCGGAGAAAAACTGAGCCAACTCTTCATGTCCTGACGTGACAAGGCCTTCCATATGTTTGTAGGCAACCTTGTGGTAGGGTCAGGGGTACGTCCAGCCTTAAACACAGCATAATCTTGATAGTCTCCTTCAAATTCGATGGGGAGAGCATAGTCATCATGGTTTTGGCTCGATTCAGAAGAAAAATCATGAACGTGTGCACGTACGGTCGACCGAGGAGCAGACATCGCGGACTGGGAATCAAGTCGAGTTGCTTCGAGTAAAAGCGTGATTTTAAGATCGTGGATAGCAGCGGCTTCGGCAACTGCATCCGTTACGGTGCTATTCGTCCCACCTGGATCCTTGACTTTGGCAAACTGTTTGCTTAGCTGGAAGCTGGAATAGCATGCCTGACACAATGCTGATTTAACAGTATGGTACTCAAGGGGCTTGTTGGGAGGACGGAGCTTGTTGAGGTGATTCAATTCATCAAACCAATGTGTGATGAATTTCACTTTGGATTCCTTCCAATTGTTGAGGTTCAACTTGAGCAAAGCTTGTAGCTGAGTCGAGTTGTCGTATACCTTTGCTTTTGATTTGCTATGAAGGTTTACGAAGTCGAAGTATGCCTTGCGTCCATCACGAGTGGTAGAATGACTGTGTACACATGATGCAGAAAGGTCACTCTTGAAGACTTCCAACATTAGTACCCAGAAGAAGGCACACTGCTTGACAAAGAGGTCACGGGTATAACCCAGAAGCGTAGCTGGAGGCCAAGTTTCATCGAGGAATGTCTCTGTATCGATGTCGTATGCCTCGAGTTTAGCCTTGAAACCGACGAGCCAGTGTTCGAATCTCGAGTCATTCGTGAGGGGTGTAAAGGACTTTTCATCTCGTGCTTTTCGGCACCATGATTCGTACTTTACCTGCTGAGGGGACTTTTTGTTACTTCCCGCCGGAGGAGGTGGTGGGTTCAGAGCAGATTCATTACGCAAGCGTTGGGCACGTTCTTCGCGAAATGACTGGAATTCTCTGTAAGTATATGACTTTACATCTTTCCAGTTCCTCTCGTCATCTTCTAGGGCGACATCTTCTTCTTGTAGGTCGATAGCGAAATCCGCTAGTGCTTCTATGCTCCTTTGGATGGATCGAGGGATATGCGTTGCCAATCCTCCCTCTGTATAGGTAAGTTCGCGTGCAAAATCCGGTTCGATAAGTGCGTTGAGGAACGACTTCCACTCGCATAATCCGCCTTCTTTGAGAGCTAGGCACAACTTGCTAGTAATCTCACTTGTTACGTTGAGTAAGGATATGAGTATCTTTCTCATATCAGCATCGAAGCTGGGAAAGCGTTCGATAGTGGTGACTTCGGCGTCATTCTTCTCTTCGCCTCCGAGTGCATTGCCGGGCATCAACGGTATGTTCGGCATCTGTGGTGGTTCCGAGCCTTGGAAAGAATTGCGCGGTGACTGAGAATGGGAACTGCTTCGTGTACGATGTGCGATGTGCATATGCCAGCGTAGGGATTGTATTCAATTCCGTTCCTGTTCCTTCTTGTGTGCAAGCCTTCTTAGAGCTTGCGACTGTTAATCTATTATTTTCCTTCTGAATCCGATTCGTTGAGAGTCTGATTCAAAGGCTTCTGACAAACAGCAACGCTGCGTTAGTGTGTTAGTAGACGAACGGTTGTACTCTATGCGTGACAATTGTGGTTGGATACTTTCGGCAACGGATAATCGGACTACAGGCGAGACTAGGGAAACGCCAGATCTCCTCTTGCTGTGACTTATTCAGATTGCAGCGAGACAGACCTTAGTATGTAGATTACAAGTAGTTGGTAGCAACTAGTGTGAATTTTGGGATATAAATCAGTTGAATGTTAAAAGTATGAGATAAAGTGAAATCTTGCCGAAATGCAAGATATCTCTTTTATTGAGATGAATACGTTGCAACTGCTGTTGCGTAGTGCTGAGATTACTCGCTGATTATTTCCGTACATGTATTGGTCGTTGACCATATATATTTGTATGTATGTATATGTATTGTGTGAGAATCACATGCCAACGGTTTTCTTCTCTTGTTCCGTTAGGAAGACTCCATGAAATGTTTATCATTAAGGTCAGGAATTGCTCCCGTAGCTCGTGTGATATTTTATGAAATCAGAGTTTGCTCACCGAAGAACAATGGCAATATCGTAAGACAGGGATTGCTCACCGTTTATGCGCGATGGGAATCGATGCGCCGTGGGAATCGATATGCCTTGGGAATCGATTACTTAGATGGATACGGGACTCATTGATTCGTGCAAATAGGAAATCTACCCTTTGGTAGCTTTGGTACTTCTGGTCACGAAAGGAATTTAATATCTTGGCACGATAGTACTCAAGCTGACTATGGGCTCTATGAAAAGATAGAGCTTATTTATGAGCTGTATAAGGCAAAGCTTGTTGTCGATTCTGCCTTTAAGTTATCTACAAATGACTACCTTCTTAGAAGTAGTCAATATGACCCTCTGACAGCTCCTGTAGAAATACCTGAGGGTACACCTATCGAGGAGGCCACAGCAATGAAACATCGCGCCGTTCGCAATGCTATTGCAGTGAACAGAGACGCGACTAGCGTTAGACAGATGTCAGAATGGGGAATGAGACAGATCCAAGGTGGGTTCCCTAGAGTCAAAGATAACATGTTGCTGGAAGAAACAGGAGACAGGAGGATCATTCTGAAGCTTGCCGTGTTGTTGTATAACTTCCAGACAGCTAAGGTTGGAATCAACACCATACTCAACACCTACATGAGCCAGACTGAAGGTTTCTTCTCCTATGGTTTGGTACCAACTGAAACGGCAAACGATGTATTTTAGAGTTGAATCGATCAATAATTGATAGTAGTTAGTACAAATTAGCGTTACAGATTAGATTGCAGCACTAGTACTACTGAGTCGTATCGATCGATTGATTAGTCATATCGACCGATCGATTTGATCGATTGATTAGTCAATTGATTTGATTGATCGATTAGAGCAGTATTTAGAGCAGTCGACAAGAGGTTCAAATAATTTTGCTCCAGCGCACCTCTAGTGGTTTTGGATCCCTCTTTTAAGGTGTTGCAATAGAGGTTTTCTAGAAACTTTGTGGCCTAAGTTTCTGTCTGGAGCAATGATGGTGTTGTTGTTGAGTTTAACTAATAATCGATTCCTTTATTTTAACTAACTAACTAACTAACTAATTGATCGATTCAACTAACTAATTGATCGATTCAACTAAGTAACTAATCAATCGATTCGATCCATTGATTCGATTCGTAATCAATCGATTCACTTGTCAGTCCAAGTCATCGTTGCTGCTGATGCTGTCACTGATGTTATTATTTTCCTTCTGAATCCGATTCGTTGAGAGTCTGATTCAAGGACTTCTGAAGAACAGCAACGCTGCGTTAGTGTGTTAGTAGACGAACGATTGTACTCTACGCGTGACAATTGTATTTGGATACTTTCGGCAACGGATAATCGGACTACAGGCGAGACTAGGGAAACGCCAGATCTCTTCTTGCTGTGACTTATTCAGATTGCAGCGAGACAGACCTTAGTATGTAGATTACAAGTAGTTGGTAGCAACTAGTGTGAATTTTGGGATATAAATCAGTTGAATGTTAAAAGTATGAGATAAAGTGAAATCTTGCCGAAATGCAAGATATCTCTTTTATTGAGATGAATACGTTGCAACTGCTGTTGCGTAGTGCTGAGATTACTCGCTGATTATTTCCGTACATGTATTGGTCGTTGACCATATATATTTGTATGCATGTATATGTATTGTGTGAGAATCACATGCCAACGGTTTTCTTCTCTTGTTCCGTTAGGAGGACTCCATGAAATGTTTATCATTAAGATCAGGAATTGCTCCTGTAGCTCGTGTGATATTTTATGAAATCAGAGTTTGCTCACCGAAGAACAATGGCAATATCGTAAGACAGGGATTGCTCACCGTTTATGCGCGATGGGAATCGATGCGCCGTGGGAATCGATATGCCGTGGGAATCGATTACTTAGATGGATACGGGACTCATTGATTCATGCGCATAGGAAATCTACCCTTTGGCAGCTTTGGTACTTCTGGTCACGAAAGGAATTTAATACTCCCCATGTTTCCTTGTGAAGGGTCATCACGCTCTACATGATGCTTCCATCATCCTGGAGAAGGTCGCCAGTATTACCACAGAAGTGGAAGATGGGCCTGAGCAGTGGATACACAACTGAGTGACTCCAATGCTTGGTGAGAATGTCTGCACAGTTATCCTTACCTGGGATGTGCATCATTGCAATGAAACCTCTTGCTATCATGCTCCGTACGTAGTGATACGATAGAATGTTATGACGCTTATGCAACCTTGCGTAAGGGAAGGTCGACGTCTGGATCATCTTTTCGTTGTCACCCCAAGAGTATGAGATATCATGGACTCGTGTTCCAAGGTATCGGAATGAATGGCGTAGATCGATAATCTGTTCGATGCAAGTTCTTCCTGCAACAAACTCAGCTCCAAAGGTGGCTGTTTCCGTAGTAGACTGCTTCTTCGAGAACCACATTATGGGAGTCTTGTTCGCGAAATGAAGAATGCCGGTAACTGCCTTGCCACTGAGAATATCATGCATGAGGTTGGCATCGTAGAAGTGTGATAACACTACTGTCTTTCCAAGCGGTGCAGGAGCGTCGTCGGGTAGCTCCTCAGAATGCTCCCCATAGACGGTATTGGACCAGTCGATGGTGTCGGGTTTAGTCAATATAAAATCGGGCGGTTCCACACGGAATCTGATTTTAAAGTGTCTAAATTTGGAGATATATCCATAGATACGTTTAGCGCGTTCGAGATGCCCATCGCGTGGCTGGGCTCTGAAACTTGAGAGCGTCATCACGGCTGTTTGTACATCGAAACGTCCAATAGCGATGATCCATTGCAGTGAACCGATCATACTTTGGTATTTCTGTATACCGGTTTCTTCAAGAAAGGCTGAGGAGTCCAATTCAGGATGATCGTTCTCCGCGATGGGCGATCGGAACCTAGTGCTTGGTTTGCATCCGAACATTTGTTCGTAAGATGCTTCCATCTTTTCGATGAACTTTATGGGATTCATGCACAAAACACCATGTTCGTCGCGCTCAAATCCACATCCTAAATGAAAGTTCATAGGTCCGGATCCCTTCAATTTGAAGTTATATGGTGACGATTGCAATATCTTCAAGAAGGAATTGGGATCGGCCATGCAGAGACATAGGTCATCTACATATGTGCATATAAGCTCATATACACGTTCACCATGCTTGTTCGTTCCTGGTTTGAGGAATATTTCCGGTTCTGCGCGGGATCTTTCGAAGCCGAGTTCGATGAGACAAGCCGCGAGTAAGTCTCCAAAACACTTGCCTGAAGACCTGAGACCATATAGGGCTTTGTAAATGACCAATAGGTGACCCTCCAACGATCCGAATTCGGGACCTGCCTTGATGCATACTTTCTCGCAGGTGACTGCTTCTAAGTAGGCGTTACCTATGTCGGTACCCCATGCTTCTAGATCGTTGAGTTCAGCTAGGAATAGGCACATACGTAGACCGCGAAGAGATACGACACCTGCGTAAACACTGTGGATAGGGGCCTCAGTGAGATTACCGTTAGCAACGAGGCGAGCCTTGTGTCTTCCGTCGTGTTTGACAGCGTATATCATGTGTACCTTGATCTGTTGGAATCCCGGGGGAATGGAGCTTGTCTTGTACACGCCTTTATCAATGAATGTATTGTATTCATTGAGTTGTGCCATTTCAAGAGTGGTGGCATCTTCCCATTTGGTGTTCCCGTTGGCTTGATCAAATCGGAGGGCTTCTTCGTGGTTACGAGGCACTTTGAATCCATATTGATACTGCGGAGTGGTACGGAAAGAACGTAGTTTGGCTTGATGCACGAGTCGATCAAGTTTCTTGGTTCGTCGGGCTAGGTTGGTGATTCTCCTGAGACGTTTCCAACCTGGGAGGTCAAGCAAGTTGTTGTCTTTCCCATATTTTGCAACGGTGACCGGGTCATCAGCTGCAATATTGGCCAGAGGTTCATATGTGCGTTCCATATTCTCCCATTCAATCCAGAGGTTATACTTGGAACCTTTGTATTGAGGATGCTTGTTATCCAGTGGACCTTGGTGTCCTAGGATGCGGCGAAACGACCAGAGTTTGCCGTCTTCTTGTGTTGAATCACGATGTATGTAATTCATGACGTCATTGTATGCAATGATATCATCGAGTTCGTCATCGGAGTGTTTGCACTTGAACTTGATGAAGTCTTTGTTGCGTTCAAGACTGTCTTCAACATCGACGATGGTAAGACGCTTCCGAGTGCCATCTGGATTGGTCACAAGGAAGGAACGTCCTTGTAGATCGGCAATCGGGATCGTAGGAATGGTAATAGGTTTACCGTCATCGTCAAATTGTGCGTTACCTTCTTCGTCGGTAACAACTACCTGTGATGGGTCTACTGAAGGAGTAGCGGGGTTGGTGTGTGGAGTTGTGACGTCACTAACATCAAAGTATGCTAATTCCGGTGGATCAAAATCATCTTCAGTAAGGAGAACGCCATCAGATGTCTTGCTGAAGATGTGTTCCGTAGGAGGACCATCAAGACTCTCCCCATAGTTGTTAGGGAGTGGAGAAGGTGACCAGCTTGGGCTGTCATCAACCTTCTGATAAAGAAAGCTCGGTAACGAGGGGTGGGCGGGTGGTTGAAGATTTGGTTGAGTGCCAGGTGCGTGGGGCGTGATATCTGTTGATGCAGATGGAACGGTGTCATCGGCGGTGTTAGAATCAGCAGGTGAACCATTAGGGGAAACTGAGCTGTTCGGTTTGGCAGACTCGTCAATGAGTTTATTCTGATTGGTATGCTCCCCATGTTTGAAAGCTGGAGCTTCTCCAGTGGCGTATATACGGGGTAAGGAATCCTTTGCATTACGCCATTTGATGAAACCATCATCAGTAAATAAGCCCGCGCGCTTGTTACGTGACTCAGGTGTAAGAGCAGATCGAACACCGGACCGGTCTAGTAACTTGTTGGTAACTGGATCCCAGATTCGAAAACAAAGCCCATTGCCAACATGTTCGGCGATGCCGACGAAATGACCTAGGCGTTCGGTAGATTTGGTACCGAAAGGGGAGTCATTGGTCTTGAAATACACAGGTTCAAACCAGAAGAAACTGGTGTATGCGCTGATGTCGCCAATTGTACCCGTGGCAATGAAGATTGGTTGTTTGTCGGACAGCGTAGGGTCAGAGACAACATTAAGGAGACCCGCGACATATGTCATGCACAGTAACCACATGTGTGGTGGTGTGCCGGTACGATCCATGACGCGATTGACAATGCGTTTGAACGTTTGGTATCGTCGTTCGAATTGATTCTGATGTTGATGGTACGGTTCACTTTGCCAGAGTCCAATCCATAACATCTTGAGGTAATCCATGACTTTCTTGCTTGATTGATAGTTACCGTGGTCGCAAAGGAGACGGATGGGTCTGCCCCATTTTCGAACAAAGTTCTGAAAGCAGGATAGAAAATCGCCGGTGGTACGCATTTCTTCAACGTGAATAATATGCGATTTGCGGCCAAAGAAGATCTGGGCAATCTTGGATCCACCATCAATTGCTGGGACATCTGAATAGACTGCATCGGACATAACATCGTCATTAAAGGGGCGAACGTTCATGGCCGGTTGAGGGGAATGAAACCGTTTGAAAATGTTACCATCAGGGCTAACCGCTAACGAACCGTATTGGGTTGAGTTTTCAAAAGTAGCTTTGATGCGATCAGTGGAAACCCAACAAAAGAAAGGTTTCAGGGATAGGTAGTCATGTTCGTTGGGGTATCTTTTGCGTGGTGTAGCTGCAATGCGTGTAGTGTCACTGGCTGTACAATCTGTAGGAAACGCAGTGACTGTTCCAGAGACTGCGGTTGGCGCGCAGCATGCAAGACGTTCTTGATGAGCGTAGTCAGTGGAAGTAAGCCAAAAGGAGCGATCGTTGTTCTTATGATCATCAATCGGAAGAAAGGGAGATCGGGTGGTATGGCTGGAATACGAGCTGAGGGATGTAACCGTGGAGGACCCGGGAGAAACAGATATATCGAGTCCTTCAAGGCAGCGTGGGTTCCCATATTCGTCGTAATCGGCATAGGGGAGTTGCTGTGGTTGAGGAGGATATTTCTGGAGAAATTGTTCATCCTTTGCACTGATCGTGGTATCGAGAACAGATGGGTCCCAATGTTTATCGGACGTCATGATAACATGTGGTAACGTGTCAAATTCGACAGTCGTATACTTTCGCATCGCAAGATATGGTAAGCCGTGTCGTATGCTAAGAGGCAGTGCATAGCCATCGGAGGTGGTGATGACCTGTCCTCCGCCTGCTTTGATGGACGTGTCGTCTACAGTGGAAAAATATGCTTCCATTTGGCCGGATGACAATATAGAAGGATGTCGTCCTGTATAGGCACATTCATTGAAAATGAGAATGACGGGGCCTCTGTTCGACATTGAATATGCTCCGCATGTAGCAATGGGAATGTTTTGTACCTGATGATTGTTAATGCCGGTGACGTTAACATATCGTGGAGGGATATCCTTGGAGATGAGACATGCATCATTACCGATGATGCAGCCATTCGCGCCGCGATCAACCATGGCAAAACCAGGGCTAGTAACCGTAGTTTTGTGTACACGGTATGTGTATGACGTTACGGGACCATCATTAGGAAAGGTGAGATCATCCTCGGGAGTATACCACTGGTGAAAATTGGCGGAATACGATGGTGTTCCGACAGGTATTTGGGTGTCACCGTCCTTTTTGTACTGAATGTCAGGGTTGTTTGAAAGGAATCGAGCTGGGTGTGCGGGTGACACGGAAGACTTGAGAGGTCGCTGGTCCTTAGACGGGGAGGTCGTTGATTTGTATACACCTAGAGATGCATGGAAAACGCCTCTACGATCATTCTCTACAGCAGGATGTAGGTCTGCTGTGGAATTGGCATGCTCATCCTTGGTCGAAGTATCGTCTTCTTGAAAAGATACCGAATGTTCATGTTGGTATGCCTTTCGTGTAATGGGTTTGACACTGTTGGGGTCAGGTTGGTTAGTGTTAAGTAAGTCGTGTCGCAATGAGGCAACTACGATTTTCTTTCCTTCCGGAGAAAAACTGAGCCAACTCTTCATGTCCTGACGTGACAAGGCCTTCCATATGTTTGTAGGCAACCTTGTGGTAGGGTCAGGGGTACGTCCAGCCTTGAACACGGCATAATCTTGATAATCTCCTTCAAATTCGATTGGAAGAGCATAGTCATCATGGTGTTGAGTCGAGTCAGAAGAGAAATCATGAACGTGTGCACGTACGGTCGACCGAGGAGCAGACATCGCAGACTGGGAATCAAGTCGAGTTGCTTCGAGTAAAAGCGTGATTTTAAGATCATTGATAGCTGCGGCTTCGGCAACTGCATCCGTCACGGTGCTATTCGTTCCACCTGGATCCTTGACTTTGGCAAACTGTTCGCTTAGCTGGAAGCTGGAATAGCATGCCTGACATAACGCTGATTTTACAGTGTGATACTCGAGGGGCTTGTTGGGTGGACGGAGCTTGTTGAGGTGATTCAATTCGTCAAACCAATGTGTGATGAATTTCACTTTGGATTCCTTCCAATTGTTGAGGTTTAACTTGAGCAACGCTTGTAGCTGGGTCGAGTTGTCGTATACCTTTGCTTTCGATTGGCTGTGAAGGTTTACGAAGTCGAAGTAGGCCTGGCGTCCATCACGAGTGGTAGAATGACTGTGTACACATGATGCAGAAAGGTCACTCTTGAAGACTTCCAACATTAGTACCCAGAAGAAGGCACATTGTTTGATGTAGAGATCACGGGTGTAACCCACGAGCGTGGCTGGAGGCCAAGTCTCATCGAGGAATGTCTCTGTATCGATGTCATATGCCTCGAGTTTAGCTTTGAAACCTACGAGCCAGTGTTCAAATCTCGAGTCATTCGTGAGGGGTGTAAAGGACTTTTCATCTCGTGCTTTTCGGCACCATGATTCGTACTTTACCTGCTGAGGTGACTTTTTGTTACTTCCTGCCGGAGGAGGTGGTGGGTTCAGCGAAGATTCGTTACGCAAGCGTTTGGCACGTTCTTCGCGGAATGACTGGAATTCCCTGTATGTATATGACTTTACATCCTTCCAGTTCCTCTCGTCTTCTTCTAGAGCAACATCGGCTTCTTGTAGGTCGATAGCGAAATCCGCAAGTGCTTCTATGCTCCTTTGGATGGAGCGAGGGACATGCGTTGCCAATCCTCGTTCCATATAGGTAAGTTCACGTGCAAAATCTGGTTCGATAAGTGCGTCGAGGAACGACTTCCACTCGCATAATCCGCCTTCCTTGAGAGCTAGGCATAACTTGCTAGTAATCTCACTTGTTACGTTGAGTAAGGATACGAGTATCTTTCTCATATCCGTATCGAAGCTGGGAAAGCGGTCGTTGATAGAGGCGACTTCGGCGTCATTCTTCTCTTCGCCTCCGAGTGCATTGCCGGGCATCAACGGTATGTTCGGCATCTGTGGTGGTTCCGAGCCTTGGAAAGAATTGCGCGGTGACTGAGAATGGGAACTGCTTCGTGTACGGTGTGCGATGTGCATATGCCAGCGTAGGGATTGTATTCAATGCCGTTCCTGTTCCTTCTGTGTGCAAGCCTTCTTAGAGCTTGCGACTGTTAATCTATTATTTTCCTTCTGAATCCGATTCGTTGAGAGTCTGATTCAAGGACTTCTGAAGAACAGCAACGCTGCGTTAGTGTGTTAGTAGACGAACGATTGTACTCTACGCGTGACAATTGTATTTGGATACTTTCGGCAACGGATAATCGGACTACAGGCGAGACTAGGGAAACGCCAGATCTCTTCTTGCTGTGACTTATTCAGATTGCAGCGAGACAGACCTTAGTATGTAGATTACAAGTAGTTGGTAGCAACTAGTGTGAATTTTGGGATATAAATCAGTTGAATGTTAAAAGTATGAGATAAAGTGAAATCTTGCCGAAATGCAAGATATCTCTTTTATTGAGATGAATACGTTGCAACTGCTGTTGCGTAGTGCTGAGATTACTCGCTGATTATTTCCGTACATGTATTGGTCGTTGACCATATATATTTGTATGCATGTATATGTATTGTGTGAGAATCACATGCCAACGGTTTTCTTCTCTTGTTCCGTTAGGAGGACTCCATGAAATGTTTATCATTAAGATCAGGAATTGCTCCTGTAGCTCGTGTGATATTTTATGAAATCAGAGTTTGCTCACCGAAGAACAATGGCAATATCGTAAGACAGGGATTGCTCACCGTTTATGCGCGATGGGAATCGATGCGCCGTGGGAATCGATATGCCGTGGGAATCGATTACTTAGATGGATACGGGACTCATTGATTCATGCGCATAGGAAATCTACCCTTTGGCAGCTTTGGTACTTCTGGTCACGAAAGGAATTTAATAGATGTCCTCGTCACTGCCGTACTTGGGATGCTCCTGCTGGAGACTGTTTACTTTTCTTTTGAGCTTCCCAGTAACATTAGTAACTTGGTGAGTAGTAAGAATCTGTGGAGTAATACTAGGACCACGACTAACACCAACACTGACACTACTAGGAGTAGATATTGTGGCACCGACGGCGGTGCCGGTGCCGGCGACGCCGCCACTACCACCAATTGCAAGGACTGCCTGCATCAACACCTTCCTCTCTTCATCTGCATTTCTCTGATATTGTTGCTGTTGTTCCTGATATCTTTGCTGTTGTTCCAATGCCTGCTGCTGAAGCTTTAATACTTGAGCAATTGTATTCATCATCTTCAATTCCTCTCCTTTGCGATTGTTGTAATGTCTCTTCCTGCTAGTGCTCATGGTACAGCCCCGAACACCAGTCACTCGCCACAACATCGGAAAGCACGAACCATCGCGATTTTTTCAGTCGTGTGTCGCAGAGTGTGGTATTGGGTGATTCCCGAAATACTTTTATGTACTACATAAACCGGAAATTTTCTACTTAACCAGTCTTTTTGTTACAAATCATAGTTGACGTGAGCTCACGTCGACTATGATTTGTAACCGTTACACTTTTTATAAGGGAATCCACATGTTCTTGTTTCGGAATCCACATGTTGTTTCGCGCATGCTTGTTTATGCATACATTCCAAAATGAGATTCCACATTCCAAAATGAGATTTATGCACTTTCCCGCCAAAAAAAGTATGTTCGAAATTTTCATTCCCGAAATACTAAAAACAGAAATTTATGTACGTTACAAAGAAGTATTTCGGGAATTACCCATTGATTGATTGATTGATTCCTACATTCATGCACATTCATGTATCTGTTATTATTATTATTTGTCTATCCAATATCTTCACCGCCACGACCACCCGACTGACTGCCATTCCCTTGCTTTCTCTCCGACACCAAAATTGGTTCCACTGCGTGCATTCCTTGCGGAATTATTACAACAGCGTACATACAACTTTGATTTCTACTTCGTGTTGTTAGATAGATTTCGGTGTAATACTGATTAGGTTCTAAAATTGTGAGCATTAAGATTAATTGATATCCGGACTCCACTGCACCTCTATTGGTCCCTCTTTACGGGTCGTATGTGCGTTGAGATGAATCGTATAAACAGTTATTTACTTTGGCGACTATCACGAGTAAACGATCTAGCCTGTCGGGCGTACGTCCCATAGTCTGCCTGTATGTCCTTAACCGCATGATTTCTAGAGTCCCCGTGTCTCCGTGGTAGTATAGTACTAGTAGGAGATACTTATCCTGCGGGTCTCATTTTTTCATCGACTCCATCTCGCCACATACACCTCATTGCTAGTTCAATTAGCCTGGTCCCGCTCATTAGTTTAGTGAGTAGGTCCGCAATATTTGACTCGCCTCGCTCCTTTGCAATCCGGATAATTCCTGCTGCTATGCACTCCCTTGCCTTGTGATAAGCAACACTTCTTCTTACAAGGGCTCTCGGGTCTTGTAGTGTTCTTCACAACCGATTCATTGTCACAATAGATATTGGTAGGGCCTTCCAAAGGAATTCCCATCATCCGTAGCTTGTATCTTAGCCCTTCTACCATCTTGATTGCTATCCTAAGCGCGACTATTTCCGAGCCAAATGTAGATGTCTCAACAGTTGTTTGCCTTTTGGAGAACCGCAAAATAGGTGCTCTGTTAACAAAGATGATGACTCCTGTATGAGATCTTCTAGTAGCCTTGCAACCTGCGTGATCCGCATCTACGAAACACGTAGTAATAACAGCCTTTCCTTTCGGTTCGGGCATATCTGGAGGCAATAGTTCTATAGTATCGATATCGATATCGATATCTGTATAAGTTTTTTATTAAATAACATCTATTTACTTCGTATTATATCATCATATTAATTCCATTCCATTCCTTCTCCGTCCCCCCATCTCACACTGCTCGCTGGACTCATGCTACGCTACAACCCGTTCCGCTGTTGCTGTTGTTGCTGCTGTTGCCCTCCCCCGATGAGCTGTTTTTCCAGCGTCTTGATGTCCCCGAGTTCCCACACCTTGAGAATCTGGTGCCGATTGGGGCAGACGGTAAACTCCGAGGCGCCGCTCCAGGACACCAGCTTGTGCGTGGCCGGGTACCCCAGCAGCGTCCCGACGTGTTTTCCGGTGAACTTGAGGCGGCAGAAGCACTTGCGTCCCTCCACCACCATGGAATGTATCTCGCAGTGGTAGTCGTCGAGTGCGCTCCGGACGGACCGGACCATGGCGGAGAATCCCTCGTGGCCGACCTTTTCGAGTCCGTTCTCGCTGTTGAATCGTAGGCGGGGGGAGCAGACCCGGGCGATGGACTGGATCTCGCCGCGGTTCCAGATTTCTCCGATAAAGGTCTTGACCAGGTCCCGGGTGGTCTCGTTGAGGTCGGGGGCGGCGGGGGCAGCACCGGCACTGGCTCCGGCACTGGCGGCGGCTCTGGCTCTGGTGTTTGCGTTCGCTCTCGCGTTCGCTTCCGGGGAGAAGTCCTCGTGGCCGTGGCCGTGGCCGTGGTCGTAGTCGTCGGCAACGAACGCCGATGCCCGTCGCTCCGATGCCTGTTTCATCTGGAGTAGCTTGAGTTGCTGCTGCTGAATGGCAAAGATTTCTTCCTGTTGCTGCGCGACGATCCTCCTGGCGATCGTTCCGGCGGGGGAAGTGTTTTGTGCTTGTGTTGTTGTTGTTGTTGTTGTTGTTGATAGCCGCTGCTGCTGTTGTTGTTGTTGTTGTTGCCGCGGTGCCGAACGCCGGCTGTGGGTTTGCTGGGAGGCACTGGTCTTGCTCGTGCTCCGGCTGCGGGCGCTGCTCTGGCTGCGGGCACTGCTGCTCTGGACGCTGCCGCCGCCGTTGCCGCTGCCGCTCCGGCTCTGCGCGGGACCGCTGCGTGTCCCCGCCCGGCGGTGTTGGTTCGGATTTGGAGTTGTTGGATGTGTTGGAGTTGTTGGATTCGACGATGATTTGTGGCTCGATGCGCTGGCGCTGGCGCTAGCGCTAGCGCTGGCGGAGGACCGGGCCGTGGAGAATGCATCCAGCGGCGACGGAGAAAGATTTGGGTTGCGACCGTGATTGTGATTGTGGGGCACCACCGCCGCTGCTGTCTCCCGCGGAATCGAAACCGCGATTTCGAACCTGTCCTCCTCGCTCTGGATGTCGTCGTCCAGAGAATGCGCACCCCCATTGTGATTGTGATTGTGATTGCCATCATTGCCATTGCCATTCCTATTGTTTGGGTGTTGGTGGGGGTTGGCATCGCCATCGATACCGGCGTGAAAGGACGGAGACGCGTCTTGGTAATACTTTTCGACGTTCGCGTAGCTCACGGGGGAGTTGGGGGACCCGAAATGGGGCGGGGGCACGTGTTTTGGGCGTCGTTTGGGTTGTTGCTGTTGCTGTTGCTGTTGCTGCTGCTGCTTGGCGTGCGGTGGATTCGGTGTCTTCTGCGGTTTCGACGGCCGGTAATAATCGGCGTGCGGAACGGCCGTCATGGCTTCCATCTCGGACATCTCGTCGAAGTTGTTGTTGATGTTGTAGTTGTCGTCGTCGTCGTCGGCGTTGGAGTTATTGTCGTTGTCGTTGAAGTTGTCGTCTTCATCGTCATCGTCGTAATAAGGATTGTCCTCGATGTCCGACGAAGACGAGGAGGAGTCGTTGTTGTGGCCGGATTCCAACGGCGCGTGGCCTTGGGGCCATCCGTGATGAGATGGTCTTTGGTTGGACGTCGTATTTCCTTTTGCTTTCCGCGGGGCCTGTTCTGGATGTCCGCCGTTGCCGTTGCCGTTGCCGTTGCGCGAATCTCTGGAACGGTCAGTCTTTGTTCCGCGGCTCTGGGAACTTTCGCCGCCGGGGGACTTTTTCTTTCGTCCAAAGAGACCCATTGTGGTTCTGTTCTGTTCTGTTCTGTTCTGCTCTGTTCTGTTTTGTCGATTGGGATCGACCAAGGTCTCGGTTTCTTTTTCTTTTCTTTTCTGCCGTTTCCTCCCCTTCGTTATCGACCGCTGTTGGGTTGTCGATTTGTGATGCTCGAAATCAAGTTGGTGATCGACTCGACGTTTATTATTATTATTATTATTATTATTATTATGACGAGGCGGTTTCTGTTTCGTTTCTCGAGGAATGTACGGTATGAATTCAGCACGATTCGGTTCGGTTCGGATGAATTCAGTTCAGTTCGTGTGTACAGTTCAGTTCGTGTGTACAGTTCAGTTCAGTTCAGTTCGTGCGTACAATTCGGCGCTACAATTTCGATGCGATACAATGCGATTCGGACTCTCACCAACAGCGCATCTAAAACATGTTTTCCACCAAGCCTCGAAGGAACGAAGAAGGTTTCGTTAAACTATTATCGTGGTACGTATCCCAGATGTATGGTATGGAAGACAAATCACACAATGGCTGTCATGCAACGAAGTCTTGAGAATGATTTTGGTCTTGGTTAGTTGGTTTGCTTGAGGTTTGCTTGAGGTTTGCTTGAGGTTTGCTTGACGTTTGGTTTTGGTTTTGGTTTTGGCTCGCTCGTGCGATATGGTACCGGTACGAGTAATAGTACCGGTATGTACGAAGTAAGATTTACGAAGTACTCCGTACTACCGTACGTAAGATTTACGAGTACGAGGACGTACTCACTCAATCGTTTTTTTCTCTGCTGCTAGGTTCGTACCGTATGGTACCGTACGGTACGTACTCGTACGTACTATTTTACTCCTGCCTTGTACCATAAATTCTTACTTTACGTGATGGATGAAGACTGCCGTAATCGTACCCTACACGTACGCGTGATATTAATTAATTAAACGATACAGAGTACGTACGAACCGAGTCTTGTTTCAAGCCGGCTTACCGGTCTTGCATGCATTACTTTCGATAAGCCCCTGTTTCAACGAGGAAGGCCACTTAGCGAAAACTCCCTTCCCAACCGACCAGCGAAACATCATGATATTTTTTACCGAGAATTTAGGGAGTGTCAGTACATTACTTACTATGTATGATAAATATCGTGAATACCTATATACTATACGTATAAAGATATAGGACTACATACGATACAAGGTACGAAAACGTATTGTACCGTACTATCATGCGAAGGACGGAATGAAGGAATGAATGAAGGAATGAATCAATCAATCAATCATCTCATTCGGGAGGCAAAGCTGCAAGAACAATCGCAAGAACCATCACACGACACACGACACACGATACACGATACACGACGTGTATCCGAAATAATAGCTCACGGAACAAGATCTTTGTGTTACATACGTACCGGAAATACAGTAATTACTAACTAGCTACAGGAAGCAGGAAGTAAGACACTGCCGAAGCGAAAGCACCGACCGAAAGCACCGACCGAACCGAACCGAACCGAACCGAACCGAACGACCGCAGCACGCAGCACGCATCCCACGGACCCCTGCATCAAACGCTTGCTTCTGTTGTTTGCTTGCTAGTTGCTGTTGTTGTTGTTGTTGTTGTTGTTGTTGGGAACAATCGGGTGCGACCGCTACCCGAATCGTCACTAGCAACAAACTGTTTGTGTGTTGTTAAAAGTGAGTGTGCTCACACACACCTGGTTCCTGCCGGAGCGCAAGCAAGAGTGGCCAACAGCAAACGGTGTCCTCGGATCGAATCGAATCGAATTCAATCGAATCACATCGAATCGAATCACATCGATCGATCGATTGATCGATCATGGAATCGTCGCCATCCCTTGCCACAATTCGAAGGATGACGCACCCCGGCCAAGATAACGGCAACGGCAACGGCAACAGAAACAGAAACAGCAACAGCAACGGAAAAAACAGCACCAGCAATAACAACAGCAAGGCCGGGATCCAGAACTTTGTATCCACTTCCAAGACGGCGGACACTATCAGCGACAGCAGCAGGAACAACAACAACAACAGCAACAACAACAACAACACCGGAAGCAGTCGGAGATCCCAGGACCACGACCACGACCACGGCCACCATCACCACAACAATAGCGGGGGCAGCTACGAGTACCAACAACAGCATCCGAAACAACAACAGCAACAGCAACAGCAGCAGCAGCAGTCTCACGATGCAACAACTTCCTTGCCCAGCACACAACTCTTTCGACGAAACAGTGGTAGCAGCACCGGAAGCAGCAAGAGCCTACAGCACCAGCTCCAACACCAGCAGCAGCACCAGCTCCAACACAGCCAGCACAGCCAGCACCTCATACTCAACCCCGTAACGACGACCAAATCAAACAATCCACCCCGATCCAATTCCAATTCCAGACCCAAACCCAATCCCAGACCCAAACCATCGTCGTTATCAAAGTCGTTGTCGAACAAACCGAAAAATCCCCTCCGCGTCCTTGGCATCGCCCTGATCGTCGATCAAAAGGGCACCGGTGCCCGGATGCTGGCCCGGTATCCGACCTCCCAGTCCTCGGTCAAAAAGATGGACGACGAGGACGACGAGGACCCCGACGAGGACCGGGGAAACGGAAACACTCACGCGCACACTCACGCGCACACTCGCACAGACTTTGACATCGAAAGCGACGCGGGGGACGACACGGACGACGACGACGACGACGACGACGACGAGGGACGGGGAGACGATCGCAAGCGCTCCTCGAAGCGCGACGACGATCTATTTTTCACCCTCACCGCCCGCCAGATGGCCAAGCTGTTCCGGACGAAGCGATCGCTCTGCAACCAACCCATGACGCTCCGGGTCAACAAAACCGTGTTTTGTTGCCACGCGGTCCTGCTGAACGAACACGAGGGTACCGGTGGCGGCGGCGGGAATGGAAATGGCAGTGGCAATGGCAGTGGTAATGGTGGAAGCAAACCGGGCAGGGTCCACACGCGCGAGAAAGCGCCGGCGCACGACACCGAAAGCGATCGCGAAAGCAAACACGAACACGAACACATACACATACACAAACACGTACACGAATCCAACGAAACCGAATCCAACGAAACCGACCAACCGGAGGACAACGAACTGAAGCTCTTCAGCGTGGTCGTAGCGCTCTCGGCGTCCAAGCACCAGCAAACGGCGCTGCCCTTTTCCAGTTTTTGGGACGCCGGTGGCGGGGACGACATGGTGGATCTGGAACGGTACATCCAGCACGGGGCGGCAACCACGGCGACGAAACCCAAACAAAACGAAACGGACCCGGCAACCAAACCAAGGGATGGCAAACCCAAAGACCCCGGCAGCGACAAGCGCTGGAAACAACAAAAGCAGAGGGAACAAACAGCGGCCCGTGTTTCTTCCATCTTTCTGGCCATACGGAGGGTGCACATTTCCCTCGTGCGGTTTTGTCGGGCTCTCGAGCGGGAAGAGCACCGCTGTGGCTACGTGACGCAACAATCCTTTGCCCTCTTCCGGACCCGAACCGAGCGCCAGAAACAGTGGGAGGCACGATCGACGTCGCTCAAGGGGGGCAATGCATCGGCGGCTTCCGGAAACAGCGGCGGCGGGGGAGACCGCGGCTCGTTCCCCCGCGGGCAGGCTCACTCGCGGACCAACTCGTTTCTCAGCGTCCACACGGTCGTCGGCGGCGAAACCTCCGAGAGCGTTCCGGTCGTAGACACGGTGGAAAAAGAACAGGAAAAAGAGCAAGAGATCCTCGAATTGATGCTGGCCTGCAACCCGCAGCAGGACCAAAGCCAACAATCGTGGTACGATTCGGAACCGTACCGATCGCAACAGGGGCAGCACGGAAACCTGGTCCGCGATCTGGTCGCCGTCTTTCATTCCCTGTCTCGCAACGACCAGGAATATCCCCCGACACCAAGCTCGTTGCTGTGCGAACGAGATGCCGTCGTCTACGTGAACAATCATTTCGCCATACCCATCGATGCCGCTGGCTTGAACGGAACGATGCATCATTCGTCGTCCCCCGCCTTTGGGTCGGCGTTGCAGAACAACCAGAGCATGCTGCACCACATTGCACAAAATGGACCCATTGTTCTGCCCTATTACACCCTGCTCTTTCCCCATGCCTCTCCATCGGAAATGCTGCAGACCTTTCGTGCTTCGGGATCGGCACCCCCCCAACAACTGGAACACTTGCTGCTCACGGTCAATCCCCAGAAACCCCTGGCGCAAATCGCAATCGATGCAAACCTTCCCATGCACACAACGATGCAAATTGCTTCCTTTCTGGTGGGCCACGGCGCCTGCATCACCTCTCCCGTGGTGACCTCGAGGTCGCGACTGACGTGTCTCGGCAGCGACAGCATGCAGCGGATTCGGGAGCTCGCGCTGGAATTTTCCCAGGCCTTTCCCGGCGTCAACTTGTTCGGGGTGGTGAGTTACCTGACTACGTGCTCCCGACACCTGGGTGATGCCATGGCGGTGCTGGTCGACACCGACAACGACGAAGGCGCTTGGCTGCGAGAGGCGCTTCTGGCGAGTCCCAAGTACCGATTCTACAATCGCAATCGTCTCCACGGG
This sequence comes from Pseudo-nitzschia multiseries, assembly GCA_037355745.1. NCBI lineage: Eukaryota > Bacillariophyta > Bacillariophyceae > Bacillariales > Bacillariaceae > Pseudo-nitzschia > Pseudo-nitzschia multiseries. Next base: position 9,246,373 of record CM074789.1, read on the forward strand.
GGTGCCGACGGAGACAGCGGTGGTGCGGCCAACGACGCGGCGGCCGCCAATCTGATCCAGGAAAGCATCCGGAACGGAACGCACCAGGCCTTGTTCCGCGACGAGAAGGAGTCCTATGTGCATTCGCCGACGCTGCGGCCCAAGGCCTCGACCCCGGATCCGCTGTATGCCCCACCGCCCATCTCGGTGCACGAGTGGCTAAAGGATTTGGAAGATTTGCTCTATGCCATTGCGGTTTGGCTCCTGTCCCGGGGAGTCCTGGTGCAGCTCCAGGAATACATGGTGGCGGTCGAGGCCCCAGAACCAGCGCCTCCGTCCTCGCGTGTGGTGCAAGCCATGGATCTAGACGAGTCCAACTCCTCGTTGATTCTGCCACCCATTGGGGCGGACCATCCCTGCAGCGCTCGGATTCGCAGTGGATCGGGTGCCAGCATCCCCATCAGCACTAGCAGCAGCAGCAAGAACGATGTGGACGAAGATTTGTTCAAGGAACTGATGGACATGGGCTATTTGAACGGGGATATTTCCATCATGGCTCTGTCGTGGCGATTGGCTATCGATTCCAGAAAACTACGCCACTGGGGACTGCGACAGAAACGCGTGCGGGTGATATCGCGAGTTCCTTCCTCGGGGGACGATTGGGAACCGACCGCAACAACGGCCACGGCAACAACACCATCCCCGGCGGCACCTCCCGCGGAGTTCTCGGCTGCGGCCGTGGCCGCGGCTGTTCCCGTTCCTCCTCTTTGAGAGAACTTCCCAAACAGCAAACATCGAGAGCTGCTTCCTTTCAATTGAAACTCGTTGCATCCGATCCGAACCGAACCGAATCGAGGCTTCTTTGCCACACAACTTACCTCTTGTGACACTGTACCTCTTGTGAAACGGTACTTTGTCTCACACCACAGTATCGTTTGAGATACAAATCGTTCTGAACATAGACCCTCTATCGCAGCCGCACGATGAAGAGATCGTCGCTATTGACGATCAAATGGAAAGAAACCAATGTTGTAGGTACATCCATGGATCCACCAACGGTCGATCTCGAGGCAAGTAAAGCGGCATTTACTACCCGTTGACTGAGTTGGACATTCCCGTGGCACGGGATGAGACTAAAAAGTCAAAACAGATAGTGCAGCAGGATACGTTCGAAAGGTCAATCACTGCTCTTCCATCATATGTTGCGATCAAAAGAGAAGCTTTCCTCTGTTGATTCTTCTACGTAAACTTTTAGAATAACCGTCTAATTTGAAAAGAAGTTTCAATTATGATTTATGTTTCAAATCATCATTGGTAGTAATGAAGAATAATGATCCCTCACCATCATTGCCGAGTCAATATATATATATATATATATACATAACAATATGATCCCTGCTGTTCAAAGGTGATCAATGTCCAAGAAGATGACATTCAACATGAAATTGAAGGGAGGTGACATAAACTTGAACGCATCATACTGATTGCGTTTTTGACAAGTGTCCATAGCCATATCCATAGTCATAGGTGCCTGGTACAGGTGAATATTACCAAATTGAAGGAACTTTGACTTAGGGCATACTATACAATAGTGTCGAGTTTCCCCCCCTATTTGTTTTGTGCCACTTTGTGACGGCGTAAGTCAAGCGTAAGCCTGATGATAAAGAAATCGGAAATAGTAGTCATTCTTTAAGCACGGAATTTTGATCGAAACCTTCCTGTTATCACTAGTTATTAAAATCTAAGACGGAAGTTCGATTGCTTGATTCTATTTTTCATGCTCTTCTTGTTCCCCCTGTTGTGTAAAATTTTAGACGATAAAAAATATTAATACAACAACAACATCGCTAATAAGTACTTTCAGGTATGGAATACCCAAATTTATAAAAAAAATACTGATACACACTCCTAATACAGAAATAATAATGTGAATCACCGCGATGAAAGAGAAGTTTTGATTGTACTCCGTAAGAAATACGAAGTGTGGGATAAGATTTATGTTTCGTGACCTAAAAAATACTTCTAATGCTTAAATAATAAGAATGAAAAACGATGAAAAATAAATAAGCTTGAATAATAACCATACCGTACGGTACTCGTACGGTACGAGTAAGATTTACTGTCTGATGTCTGATACAGTAATACGAATTGATTGTTGATAAAAAATAATTATGTACCGGTCCTGTATCGGTAGTGTAATTGCATATCAAAAAATATAGCAAGACGGACCGCGCGCTCGGATCGCGACAACGGCAAGCATGGCAGGTCTCTTTCCCTCACTTTTTCGCACGAACAAAAATTCTCTATCGTTCTGATCATCTTCAAGCTTCACAGTTGTTACAATAATCCAAAACGAAAATACGGTAGCACCCAATAACGGGAGACCACCCAACAATCACCCTACCTTAGCAGCTAGATTGCATTCATCGCTGCTACCATATAATTCATCAGGAAAATCTGAAATTTACCCTGTCGATTTCTTCTTGTGATCAATGAAGCTTGATCAAAATGATGTGGCATAACTTTGGGTCGAGGCCCATCCTCCGAATTCTACAATCTGCCATTGTCTTTTCGGTCCTGTCGATCATTTGGCTGCATCGAAATTTTGAAAAAGAATTACTGATCGAAGATTGGAAAATTGAAAGGCAGCAAACGGCAAGATCAGTGGGACTTCGGAAGCAAGAACCACTGGCTCCTACGGTGGCAAGAAACGAACAAAAACATCTGCCTGTGCCTTCGTCTCGTCGCCTAGACACCACGGAAACGCCCGCAATCCCCATCGAATCAGAAGGGCAGCACCCCAAACTACCCATACACCCTATACACATCGGGAATACACACGAGAAAAAAGTGATCACAAAAGAACAGGATGAACCCGAAGACTCTCAATCATTTTTTGTGAAACACCCTGACGAAAGGGCAGAGCACGAACGACTTCAACATCCGTCTGTGAAATATACGGCAGTCAATCAGTATGAAATGGATTTAACGGCAGACCGTTCCGAAGCTACCGTTCCAGAAGAAGAACAAGAGAAAACTGTTGTTGCAGAATCTCTCTCCGAAACTGCGATGACAACAAACAACGAAGACGAACAAATCGCAGAATCCGATGATTCGAAGGGAAAAATCGAACCAAAAGAAAATGATGAGGCCTCGGCAGTGGAAGCATATGACTGGGGTCAGTGGGAACTTCCTTCCGATCTCGTGGGGGACCGAGAAGGGAATGAACCAAAAATTTTGTGGGGGATCGCAAGCGCTTTCGGGGTTGACATGGAAACGCGTAGGCGAAATGTAACGAGAAAATCGTATCTGTCCTTCTACAAAAACAATCAACACTTTGTGGACAACCCAGACCGTATATGTTCACTGGTTGACGTAATGGAAAAGAAAGTTAACTTTGACAAGTGTCAGTTGGTGTACACCTTCTTCATGGGCGGAAATCCAGATGGGCGAGAAGAATTGATGCTCGGACCTGGATCAGCATCAGCCGACTACTTGGCGGACAGGGCAACAATCCCCGACGCCGAGCGCGACTCCACGTATCTTAACATTAAGGAAAATCAATTCGGCGGAAAGATGCAAACATGGTTTGCATATGCATCCAGTTTAATCAATGAAGGATTAAACTTTGATTACGTTGTCAAGGCTGATAGTGACTCATTACTTTACCCGCCCAAGTTCTTGAAGACCGTAAACCTAAAACTCCCAGCAAATCCTGTTCGAGTGTATTCGGGAGTGACAGTCTCGAGAAATCATTGCGGATTCCGCAAGGACGAGCATTGCTCAAAAATGATCAAAGATTACTACATGGGGGGTTCTGCCGAAATACTTTCTGCCGATCTCGTTCACCACGTGGCATCACTCTCGTACGAGAAGAGGCGAGAACTCGAGATCACGTTGCACGAAGACATTTCCATTGGCAATTTCGTATTGAGTCATCCCGAAGATGTCACGCCAATTGGACTCGGCGTTCCATCAAAACTTATTCGATCTGAACCAATATCAATTCCCTGGCTTTGGACTCACGACAAAAAGACTAAGCAGCCTACAAAATGGCTATCGTTGTGGCTCAAATACGAGAGAGATGTCCGACGTGAAAACCAATCTGGTTCTAACGTCATAATGGTACCAGTGTCGAAAAAATGCGGTCAGTTACTTGATACTGTTATGAGACCATCCTGCGCAAACGTTAGGAAATCTATGGTAGAATACTGCGTTATGGATTACTTTCGCGACAAACCGGAACTGTCCATTTCCAAATATGTTACACGTTCTGCCCAGTTGAAAACTTCCTCGGATATAGAAATTTCGGAACAGCCGTGGAATGAAAGGGTTGTGCTTGGTGTCCAGAACCCTATCAACGAATTTATAAACGATTGGCTGGAAGGACTTTCTCCGACCAGCACTGGCAGAGCTCTAAGAGTCACTTCAAGGAACAGAAAAGCTCTAAGCCAGGTAAAAAACTCACCTGACATCGAGGTTTTCGTCATTCGAGCCGAGCGCATGTGGGAAGATGTCTTGTCAGTAGAAAAAGCGCTGGGTAATCCAAACGTTCACGAAATTCAAGCAAGTCAGTGGCGATCAATCTCTGATCCCGCGGTTATCATCAAAACAAGAGTGGCAGAGGGAAAACAAGTATCACTCGAAATGTGCTGTACATTGCTTGAAGAGATGCGTGCGTATCGCGAGTTGCTTCTACGTGGTGAAAATCTCAAGGGGCCAGAAAGTAAACTACAGGAGTCTTTGGACGGTACCTATTCAATGTGCGGGGTTCAAAACGATAAACAGTTGGAAGAGAAGTGCAGGGAATCAGAAGCAATGGCGGCAGTAGAGTAAATCGGGCACCTGAGAAAAAAGCAACAGCTAAATTGACCGAATCGATTGATAGAACCGTCGACTCCATAAATATAAATCAGAACAGCTAGATTAGTTATATGCGTGAATAGAAGCATTACATCACGCCTCAATATAATCGTAAGTAATTTAGACTTGAAGCTGTACTGGAATGGGACGAACTATTCATCTATAACTCTGTCAAATCATCTATCATAGTCCAAACAACACCAATGAGATTCGCCGACCCAAAATATGATTTCAAACTCAGAGAAGAAGCAACAAATCTCGAAGGGAATATTGATACGCTTGTATAGGCACTACATCGACCCTTTTCCGTTAAACCTCTACTTCGCTTGTTTTCCACCATGTAAAAATCAACACATAAGCAGCAAAGATGAAGGTGCAAAGGAGGTATAATCATTCTTTTGCTTCGCTTCTTGGGATGTTCTCATCTCGGGTTGACGAATGCAGTTAGTAGACACTTTTCTTCCTCTCCTCAAAAATCTTATTGATGTAAGTGCGAATAAAAATTCTTGTAGTTTGTTCACAAATCTCGTACCACAATTTGTGTTTAAAAGCAAATTAGGAACTAGCTGCTTCTGCCACCGCTCCTGTAGCCGGTCTTTTGGCTGCCACGCGGTCCTCGGGTACGGTGCAGACCTTGGAACTCAGTCGCTCCCTGACGTCCTGCCAATCGATCTTGCTGGTGTCGGTACTAAGGACCGGCACGTACACAGGAGCCGGCATGTTCTTCCCAAGCGGCAAGACGTCGGGAGTGATCCCCTGTCCCTGAATCTCGGAACCGCCCGGTGTGATATACTTGGCAACCGTGACAACTAGTCCTGCCCCATTCTTCAGACCGTATACTGCCTGAATGAGGCCTTTCCCAAAGCTTTTATCACCCATTGTCACGGCTCTGCAATTGTCGTGGAGAGATCCCGCCAGGACCTCGGAGGCGGAGGCGCTCAATCCGTCGATCCATATCACAAGTGGAGTTTCGGGATCGATTGAGAGTTCTTGCAGTTTGGGTGTTCGAAAGGGTAGCTCGACTTGATTGCTATCCACCACGTAGGTAGCCACGCGGTCCCGCAAAAACAAACTGGAAATCTCGATGGCTGACTGAAAGGCCCCACCAGTGTTACCTCGCAGATCCATCACATACGCATTGGCCCCCTGCTTTTTTAGCTCTGATAGCGCCCGCTGAAGGGAGGAATTGACCAGCGTATTGAACTCTGACACACGTACATATCCAACCTCTGAAAAAATAAACGCGACGTGTCATAAAAGGAAAAATGGAAGAAGATTGTCGCATAATATGTTAACCGTTGTCACGAGAAGATGAAAATGCAGGCGGTTCGATGGTGGGGAGTCGATTAAGAGTGTATTAATCAAAGTTGGAGGAAGCATAAGGAATCGATGCAATATTAGACAGAGAACACAAGAGTAACCAAAAACAGATGAATAATCCACAGAGAGCTTCCACACAAATTGAGCTGCAAGGAGAAGAATAACAGGTTCTGGTACAATATGAAACGTACTTGTACCGTCTGATCGTGTTTCAGAAATCTTGTATTGAACTGGATCCTTGACTTCCATTGTTTGCCGTTCCATCGTCACCACAAATGTCTCGGAAGACTTTGGATTCCCGATGGAGTCTATAGTGCTGGGACCCTTGTCTCGCAATATCGAAAAGGAGACTTGCTTGGCGCTTGGATTTTCTCCAATTTGGTCAATAATATCGAATGCGTTTCTGCCCCGAGTTGGGATTCCATTGACAGCCGTGACAAAATCTCCCATTTTCAGGCCAGCTTTGTCGGAGGCCGAACCGGCAATTGGAGGTGCACCGACAATAATATCTTTCTGGGCGTTAGGCATGAGAGTCACCCCTACCCCAATCAGGTCGAATTTTTGAATGGCAGCATATTGGTCCTTGTCCAGTACTCGGGTGTATTTATCGCCAAGAGATTGAACCATTTCCGTTACAATCTTCATGGATTTGTTGTCGTCAAACTTGACTTTTTCTCCCTTTGATTCCACTTTCGCCCTTACGGTGTTCCAGTCCTGCGAGTTGAAGCTTCGATCAATGTAATATTTGTTAAGGAGGTTCCAGACTTCATCGATCACGGACGAAGAAAAATCTCCTGCAGTTGCTTCCTTCGCTCTATCCGTTAATTCTTCCTGGGATACTCCTTTCAGGAGCAAGCTCTCTTGTTGCTGCTCTGGGGTCACAGAGCTCACCGTGGAAACTGTTGTCGTATCGGTATCTGTCTCGGCGAAGGCTGGAGCTACGGGTCCCATTACTGCCGTTCCACAAGAAAAGAAAATAATTGATGCTGCAGCCATGGCTGCGACCTGGTGGGACATTCGATCCACAAAGGATTTGAATTCACGATCATTGCTGCTTCCGAAATCGAGATTGAATCCTATTCTGCCGCTCTTGACAGCACCACTTCGATGCAAAGAGCTTTTCGAATCGCTGATATATTGTTCATTGTTAGATATAGTGGATTTTTTGTTGGCAAAAGGCGTTCGATGGAGAGGCTGAAACGACACACATGCCGTTGGGAACACGATCCCCACCACTGCCAACATCAATGTCAAACCGACGACTGTCGGCCTTTTCGTCGCCGAGGTCGTTGGACAAGATTTCTCCATCCTTCGATCCTTTTGTGCTGTTGTTGTTTTTGTTGTTGCGTTTGCAGTTATCGTAGTATGTTTCCCTCTACTTCGCAGTATTCACTCATGCATCAAAATTCAGCCGTTTGCAGAACTTGGCACACACACCGTCTTCAGTTCGAAATTACGAAGTAACAGTATTTTTCATTTCTTCGACGATGACAACTACATGACGAGCATCGTACCTGGTTCGTACGGTACGTACGGTAGATGTTGAGGATAATCCGATTGTGGATGAGTTTTTGAAGTTTTACTGCATGACACAAAGATCTATCCTCCACGTGTGTGATGCACAATCGTGACTGGATCTTAACTCGTGACTTGGAGACGAACGCAGAGCCGCACAAACTGAAAATCTTGTGCTCGTGTTGAGACGGATCAACAGAACGGAAAATCTGAATTTTCGTGTCGTACGACCACGAAAGCGAGTAATCTGATGTTTGAGTGACGGTACGAGTACGCGAATCCTCCTGCATCCGAAATTGTCGAGTAGAGTTGTGTTCTTTCTTCCATCCTTCTTCAGTAAGATTACATGCACTCTACCAAATTCACAGTTCCTCCTATTTCGTAACAGTCCAAATATATCAAAATGGCCCGATTTTCTCTTGCAGCTCTTTCCTTCTTGGGAATTGCCTCCCAGTATGCTTCTGCCTTTCAACCGGTGACGCCATCGGTGGCACGAACACCGTCGGCTTTGAATGCCGTTTCGAAGAAGGATGCCTATTCTATCACTCTCTTGACCGGAGACGGTATTGGACCCGAAATTTCCACTGCCACCAAGGGTGTCTTGGAAGCCCTCTGCGCAAAGCAGGGATTCTCCCTTGAGCTCAAAGAAGCATTGATCGGAGGTGCAGCCATCGACGCTGTCAACGATCCCTTCCCCCCGGAAACCCTCGAGCAATGTCAGGCCTCTGATTCGGTCTTGCTTGCGTGCATCGGTGGATACAAGTGGGACAACAATCCGCGTGAATTGCGTCCCGAGAGTGGTCTTTTGAAGATGCGATCCTCCATGGGACTCTTTGCCAACTTGCGACCTGCCAAGGTTTTGTCTCAATTGATTGATGCCTCCACACTTAAGCGAGAAGTCGTCGAGGGCGTTGATGTCATGGTTGTTCGTGAACTGACTGGCGATGTCTACTTCGGCACTCCCAAGGGAATCGACGAAGTTGATGGTGAGTGAAAACGCATCATGGATCGTTCATTTGAATGCAAAACAATGGATTGCAATAGTCATCCAAATTTGTGGATATCCTCCACAAATTGACGACGAGACCGAAACCCGCGTTGAAAAGAATATAGATCTGCAAGCAAACGAATCTCTGCGTCTCCCCGTGTTCCTCTCATCGTCTCTCATTCTTTCTGTTCGACACGGTATTTTTATTGACAATGATTTGACGATAAATTCGATTCACAATTTTCCAATAAACCATTTAATGTCGCGAACACTATTGTGATTTTATTTTTGGTTGCCATTCAACGCCGTATTTCTCATCTCGAATGATTTTTCAAAACACGTCAACCAACCCGAAATTCAAACGTATCCCGAAACAAAACAATGAAGGAGAACGCGTCGGATACAACAACATGATTTACAGAGAATCCGAGATCGATCGTATTGCTCGTGTTGCCGGTGACGTCGCCAGCAAGCGCACCGGTAAGTTGTGCAGTGTCGACAAGGCCAATGTCTTGGACGTGAGCCAATTGTGGAGAGATGTCGTCACCGATGTCATCACCAAGGACTTCGAGAACGTCGAACTCAGTCACATGTACGTCGACAACGCCGCCATGCAGCTTATCCGATGGCCCAAGCAATTCGATACCATCGTCACCGGTAACATTTTCGGAGATATTTTGAGTGACGAAGCCTCCATGTTGGTTGGATCGCTTGGTATGCTTCCGTCGGCGTCTATCGGAGAATCTGGACCCGGTGTCTTTGAACCGTGCCACGGATCAGCACCCGATATTGCCGGTGAAGACAAGGCCAACCCATTGGCAATGATCTTGAGTGCTGCCATGATGTTGCAATACGATTTGGACCGTCCCGAGGAAGCCAAAATGCTGGAAGATGCCGTCGAGACTGTTTTGGAACAAGGATTCCGAACACCCGACATTAAGATCGAAGGCGACGGATGCAAGCTTGTGGGATGCGTCGAAATGGGTCAAGCCGTCGCTGAAGCTATTGCAACCATGGAAACTGTTGCCGCATAGAAACTTTAAACGAAACAATTGTAGTATTCGTACCTTTTTTGCAATTCAGAAGGTCGTGTTATATACGTAATTATTAATATGAATTACACAAATTCTTTTACACGTTTACTTCTTAAGTTGACAATGAAAATATGGTAACAGTCACCACGATTCACGGATTTGTACACTAATTTGTCAGTTTCAATACAATATTGTCAACTGGGTACAAATGTCAGTGTTTTAGGCGAGCGTAGATTATCTTCATTCACCCCCTCAGCAGATGCTAGATAGGATCAAGGATTTATTAGCTCCTACCCGACACGTTCCCACCATTGCTTCTCTCCTATTAATCGCTAGGATGTTTCACATTTCCATCAAAGCTTACTGCCAAATGATCTCCCATTTCTATCAATTGATGCGACGATTCCACACGAACCATGCTTTCACCGGATTGCTCAGAAAGCGAAAAGGGTGACACGCCGTCTTCTACCCATTGGTCTTCCAGTGCCTTCAATTGAAAGGGTTTCGGCAGTACCCAATTGGCACCGCAATCTCGGAAGTGGTCAACGTCCTCGGACATGACATTTCCCGTGACACCAGCAATGTATGAAGAGCAGCCCATCTTCCGCATGAGTTGGCAGGCATCGGGGCCATTCATAATCGGCATTTCATAGTCCAGCAGAATACAATCGTAGAAATTTCCAGTCTTCATAGACTCTTTCACCATTGCTACCGCCTCTTCGCCATTGCATGCCCCCTCTGTGGTGTGACCGTTGCGTTCGAGCAAGCGCTGGCACAACTTCCGATTGGTGACCGAGTCATCCACTACCAGCACACGAAAGTTCGGGATTGAAAATTCGGTGTAAATTAATCCATTTTCTTCGTCGGGCATGCGGTCCGTGTAATCCGACATTTCTGACGTAGGTCTAAAACCCCGCTTGCCATCCTTGTGAGAGGGTGTCATCTCGTTCGGCAGGGAAGGTCTATTGTCCGAATAGAGAGCAGTGCACAATGTAAAGGTACTTCCTCGTCCCAGACCTTTGGAGGAACAAGTGAGGGTTCCTCCATGCTCGAGAACGATCCCCCGGGCAATATTGAGGCCCAGTCCGCTTCCACCACCTGCTTGAAGCTTGTTTCGATCGAATTGTGTACCATCTTCGAACACCGTGGCGACTTGCTCCGGCGTCATCCCCGCACCCTCGTCTATCACCTCCACCGAGATGGACCCCAGATTGGTGACCTTGGCCAGGATGTCCTTGTGCAACGATATTTTTTCTGTTTTTTGTTTCTTTTCCGGCAGCACATCCACAGAGACGCGAACCGTCATGCGACTGTTTTCTTGGGAAAACTTCAACCCGTTCGATATGAGGTTGCGAAAGACTTGAACCAATCGAATCTTGTCTCCAACGACCTTGCAATTGTGGATTGTGGTCGGCAATTCCGACGCCTTGAGGGGACGATGAGTCGAGGCAGCGGTGTCCGAACCGGTATATTCTGTCGTGCCCGTTTCTTGAGTCGGATGTTCCCACAACGGTGAGGACATCAACGGAGAGAAATCTACTTCCAACGATACCATTTTTTCCTTGGCAGACATCCGGAATTCGTCCACCGTTTTTTCCAGTGCAATCCACATGTTCATGAGATTCAACTCCAGCGACAGGGTTCCCATCTGTATCTTGTCGTAGTTGAGCAAATCGCTCAAGACCCCCACCGCCGCATCCGCGTTCTCAAAGACCTGGCCGGACAAGGACATCCATTCTACCATCATTTCCCGTTTCACCACCAGCTCGTCGTTTCCGATGCTGTTGCTGTTGCTGCTGTCGTTGCCGCTGCCAGCCTCGTCCGTCAGCGTGTTGGCAATGTCGTTCTGGAGGAGCGTCAGTCCCATGCAGACCGTGTTGAGAGGCGTTCGAACCTCGTGCGAGACGAATCGGACGAATAGGCGCTTGGCCTCGAGGAGTTTTTCCTTGGAATCGAATTCTTGGTGGACGCAATAGTCGTAGGCCACAAAGAGCAAGCTGGTGAAGATCATGATCGAGACGGTGATGATGCAGGCCCTGACCGCGACGGGAATCCCGGTTTCCTCGGTGGGATCGTCGGACGTCGTTTCGCCGCCCCCCATGATCCGTCCCACCTTTTCGACAAAGACCTCGGTGGCATAGACGTCCATGAAATACTCCACGGTTCCGTCCATGAAGAGGTCTTCGGTGATGGAGATATTCATGCGTCGAAAGTCGGAATTGGTGTCTTCCTGGAGGTATTGGAGGTCGTCAAAGGGAACCCATTCGTCTTCCGGGTCGCATTGTCGCAGCTCGTCATTTATCTCTTCTCCTCTGACGTGTTTGATGCAGATGTGGGTTCGATTTCCAACGTATTTGGCCTTGCCTTCTTCGATGTCGTAGGTGTGTTCCTTTCCCGTGCTGGTGTGGAGGACCACGCGGATTCCGGAAACGTCGGGTTCGAAGGCTTGCTCGAGTAGCTCGTACCAAATCTGTTTGTGGAGGATGAACCCGGTGAGCTGAACCATAACGAATAAAATGATGATCAATTTCAACACCAAAAAAAGAGAAGGAATTGCAACATGAGCGAAGGAAAACGTTAGAGGCACCGTTGGACCAAAAGGAACTTGCAGCTTCGAAAACAAAGAGGCACGACGAAGTTTTACAACAACAACAGCAGCAGCAGCAGCAGCAGCCAACACAACAACGCTGTTGCGACAGTCGGTTGCCTTGCCAACATTCCCTCCAAAAAGCAATGAACAACAAGCAACAAGCCAAACCCAACAGGCATTGGGTTTGGCGTTCTGTGGAGACACCTGTACTATGCTATGCTATACTACACTACACTATACTAAACTATACTCACCGTTTCGTTGTCGTTGCGGGGATAAATGGGACTGAAGGTGATCCCGGCCGGTCCGCTCTTGACGTCCTTCGCGTTGGTCGGCTGCCACAGCATGTCGGTGATGCTCCCACAGTAAACGGTATTGTCGGTGCGTTGCATGGAGCACTCCACAATGTCGTGGACCACCCTGGCCCGAGACTCATCAAACATGACGTCTAGCATCAAAGAGTCGTGGTACCCAAAGTTGGACTGGACAAAGGGAACCATGATGTTGTCGGGGTTGGGGATTCCGTGTTTGGAGTAGTTGGAAAGGACGGGATACCGATAGTCCGGCCAGAGTTGATAGTTGAACCCATCGTACCCGTAGCCAAAGATCCCCTTTCCAAATTTGGAAACTCCCGTGTTGTTGGGATACCCCCATTTTTCGTAGAGGTCGTAATAAAAGTCCTCAAAGGCCATCTGTTCCTCGTTGTTAAACCCCAGGACGATCGGACAAAAACTCAGCGATCCCTTGGTCACCACCTGGAGGCTCGACGATATTTCTTCGTAGCCCTCCATGTACACAAAGGGCCACTCTGTGGCGTTCGGATTGGTCGTCCCCATCATGAGGGCCAGGGCGTCCGTGGACTTTTTCTTGCGTTCCTGGACCCACAAAACACTAGACGTGGCCTTGGTGGCGATCGAGTCGAAGCGATCCTTGGCCAGCCGGTTCTCGGCGTTCTTGATCAGATCGTACGAGGTGTACCCAAAGCCCACCGCGCATCCCATCAGGACGAGCGCCAGGGCCGTCCGTGCGAGTCCGATGGTCTTTTTTCGTTTCTGGGTCTTGGCCACAAACACGTTGCTGGAATGGCTGTTGATGCTGCTGCGGTGTCCTCCGATGCTGCTGTTGGTGCTCCACTTGGTGCTCTTGGTTCCGGCGCCGGTGCTCTTGGTTCCGGCGCCGGTGCTCAATTGGCCGGTGCTGAGTTTGCGTTGGAGCGTGCTCTTGTTGTTGTTGTTGTTGTCGCTCGCTTTCGGGCTTCGGCGGTCCCCCTTGCGGAAGGATTTACCCCACTCCGCAAAAAAGGACGAGGAACTCTCCGTTCGGGTGGTGCCCGAATTGTCGAATTCGGTCATGGCCACTGCTTGATTGATTGATTGATTGATTCAATTCGGGGCAAGCCAAGTCGCCATTCGACTCGATGCTATTGTTGTGCGATACGATGCGGTGCGGTGCGGTGCGATTGTGCAGTGCGATTGTGCAGTGCCTGTCGAAGTTAACAACTCTTGGCGGTTTAGGTGCTACAGTACAGTACAGTATGGAGCCTTGATTGGATAGGGTTCTGTTTTGGGCTTATCGACTGCGAATGTGTTGGTGCTTCGCTGGAATGAGTCCGCGGTGTATACGAAGTACACCGTAGAACCGAAAGAGATCTCCACTATTACAGTCGTATTCACAAGCGTGTTAAGTTGCGAGAATAGAATAGAACCAACCTAAACAATGCTTTCCTCCTTCCTGCGTGGGCCTAAAAGAAATAGATAATGAAATGGAATGGACTTCGTACGGAGCACGTCTACTCGTACGTACCCGGTACAGCTACTGATCATGCTACGCAGATTGTACGACAAGCTTATGTAGTGACGGTAATCATTTTGTATCAATTTCATAATATTACTATTCGCGGCAGGATTCTGTACTTACCGGTAAGTTACTTGTAGTGCAGATCCACGTTAATTTCAGGGGTAATCTTTCTACGGTAATTTCTATTTCCAGAGACAGGTAGACAGCTCCGTCTCACAACGGTACATGGGGAGGGAATGGAGCGGTTCCCTTCTTGGCCGAAGGCTGACGGTGTTTTTCCATGTGCGATGCGGAAAGGCAAGCAATAACCATACTGAACATCTGCTTCGGTACGTTCGTACCGTACAGTACAGTACTATCGTTTGTTACGAAAAGTAAGCAAATTCTTAATTAAAGAATATTTCCAGAGGCACGTGTCAACGCGGCATAAATCGAAGCATTCTATATTGTGACTGAGCTAGTCGTACCGGTAGGGCCTTTTAAGTATATGAAGGAAGTTACTTTGTATGCATAAACGGCAAAACCTGTTCCTTCAATGGAGTTTATTGTATAGCCAACACTTAGTTGCTGTCGTACGGTACCGTATTATACTTTAAAGCAAAAAGACTCTGTTCGCTTCGAAGTTATTTTTAAAAGGTTAAGAATAATAATACCGTACTATTTACGGTAGAACAGTCCGATACAACACAAAACGGAACCGACGGACGACAACGAAGAAAGGTTCTTTTTCTCAGAGGTCATAATGAAAGTAGGCGTGCAACAGTCATACTGTCCCCCCGGGTCTAATTAAGTTCGCACATTGAAGAAACAGCACCGGTGGTGTGGCAAGGAGATTAAAAACAAAAGAATCATCACAAGCACTGGTGCAGCGATTCATGTTGCCCTTCTTTCCAAAAAAATGGAATGGCATGCCGCGTGTAAAATTATCGTGATACTCTTGCCCATACCCCGGTACGAATAGGTGTGAATGGGGGCGACCAATTTGAGACAGCTTTTTTTTACCTCCCCCTCCTAAACCCATCGATTTTGGTCCTGTTAGTCTTATTGATCTTACTCTCCAGCTGGAACTTCTTGACCAAAGTAATCATTGGGCCAGAATTGGCAAGGTCAAGAGCTATCAATAGATACCCAATTTGCAGGAGGGGTTGCGCACGCCTGAACTCCTTCGAACTTTATAATTCTTTTCATCGAGAAAATCACAAAAATTATGAAAAAACTCCATTAACACACCCATCACAATACCAAGTGGTCTCAACCAACCCATTCCTTAACCATAGCATTAGAGGCGCCCACTGCTTGGAGTTCCCTTCCTTACACCAAGATCAACAAGACCTGCAAGTTTTGGATCGATTGGCCGAGTGGTATAGGAGAAATCAGCTGGAACAACAGCAACAACAGATTGACGACGAAGGACAAAAACAACAAAAATCCTCCCATAGCACCAACAAGATCCCCTTTGCTCGCGTCAACATCAAGCAAGCCCCACTACAGGGTAAATCGATACTTATCAAGTACAAGAAGACCCCCAAGTTGCGGCTCAATCCTCCCAGTCATTTAAAAAAAAAAAAGCCACAGTGCCACTCCCAAGGGCCAAAAAAACAACGTCTAAAATCCCCCCATAGCGGAAACAAGGATCCCCTACTTGCGGCAACAACAAGCAAGCCCCACTATAGGGTAAATCAATACTTATCAATTACAAGATGCCCCCCAAGTTGCAGATTGATCCTCCCGGCCGTTTCAAAAAAAAAAACTGCAGCAACCCCCCCCCCCCCACCACCACCACCCCCAGGGCAAAAAAACTCCCCCTACAACACACACAGTTGGCGCTGTGCCAAGAGGTGCCGCCCTTCCCCCTTGCAAGTTAACAAATAACGCGGCTGTTATTCTAAACCATTCACACACTGGTACTATCACTACAGCAACTGCTATGTTAATTGTGGGATTTACACAGGAGGAGAGCAAGAATCGGTCCCTACAGAAGAGAGTATTGCGCAAGAAGGCAAAACTCTTGGAAGAACAACAAAACAAGGAAGGCCTATACTTACTATCTGGAGTTCCAAATACAACACATATTTGGCAACCAACAGACCAGAACTACGGACCATTTAAAACTATGTTTCGCAAAAACAAGAAGATACTCAACAAGTCACGGCGTGCAAGGAAGTTCACGATGCGATCAGATGATATTCCATGGCTCGTATTTGGGGGACGCAAGACAGAGTACGTCACTTTGGACACCGCGTTTCACAATGCAATTTCTGTGGAAAAATCAAAGGCTATCTGGCGCCACATCAGTATTGTCCCTTTCACACGCAAATGTCTAGGGAATCGCAATGTAGCTCACGCAGTAACAATGCTACCAAATGGTTCTTCTGTAGACCTTACAGCGGATCCAACGATGGCGAAGTTGCTTGACCTTGAGCTTTCCAACAGCAACGCAGTAAAATACCTCATGGACTATGGTTTGAAAGGCAAAGCATTTGCTGCAAAGGTACCACGAAACAACGAGAAAGACAAGATTGCATCTACTAAACCGGGTTTGAAGGAAAGAATATTGAAAATTGCAACGGCAAGGACGGCAGGACAGAAATTTTGAATCACGGGCGGGTTCATCACTAACTCATACGGCATTTAGACAGCAAAGGTGTTGAAGGAACGCTTGAACAAAATTGCCGTACTGAAGACTACAAAGGCGTGTGCCGCTGCTTTTGCAAAGAAGAAGGGAGCAGCTGAGGCCTTAGTTGCAAAGTGTGGGGGAAAATTTACTAGGCTAGGATTGCAAGCGTTGAAGGTAGTGTATGAATGGAAGCTTGGAAAGAAGGTTGCTGCTGGAATGAAAAAAGAACATGGTGTTGCTGCTCTAGTTAAAGCAAAGGATGATCCGCCGGTGGACGTGGTGGAGTGGAGTGAGGAGCACAATGGCGCTGAATTGCAGCGGCTGGAGAAAGTAGAGATCAAAATGAAAGAAACAGAATTGGGGAAGGCGATGGCAGAGAAATTAGAGAAATGGGTTCAAACAATTAAGGACAATTAAGGAAGTGACTCCAGAGATGCTGGAGATGGCAGCCCTGGATGATGGGAAGATTGAATACATTAAAAGGATGCAAGCAACAAGGGTGGTGGAGCAGGAACCAAAACACAATTTGGAGCTTAGAGCAGTGTAATGGGCATCGTCGTTGTCATTTTGCCCTTCGACGACACCGCGTTTCGCCCTTGGACAAAGCAATTCGCCGGTTCAACAAGGTCAAATCGCATCCCCCCAACCCCCCAGTGTGGTGCAATGGAATTAGTTGATTTAGTATCTGTTATTTGCTTGTTATTCAGTTGCAATTAGATGGATTAGGAAGGAAAGAAGTGAGGAGGAGTTTCGAGTTTTTCTGCAATAGAGGTGCAAAAAAAATGTCTCGGAAATTTCAATTCGAAGTAAAATTTTGATTCGGAGCCAAAATTCCGAACCGATAGAGGTGTAGAATCAGTCATGAGACCAATTTAAATCATGAGTGTTATGTTGAACATTTTACTTTGGTACAAATTCTACGTAGGCCTACTTTGTCTCTTTGTCATTAACACCTATACTCGTAGAACATGCAGTTTTGGCAAAAACGCACAAATTTGCTATTGCACCTACTAATTTATTTGGCCGTAACTTACCTTAATGGGTCATTTCCGAAATAATTTTTTATGTAGTACATAGATAACTGTTTTTAGTATCTCGGGAATGAGATTTTTTACATAGATTTTTTGGCAGGCTAGTGCATAAATCTCATTTTGGAATGTGGAATCTCATTTTCTCTCATTTTGGAATATATGTGGAATTCTTCATATGAATAAGTATGGCGCGAAAACATGTGGATTCCCAAAAAAATATGTATACATAAATCAAAGTCGACGTGAGCTCACATCGACTATGATTTATGCAAAAAAGACTGGTCAAGTAAAAAATTTCTGATTTATGTAGTACATAAAAGTATTTCGGGAATGACCCAATACTTGCTGTTGTTGCCCATGCGTGTGGCAACCACCACCAAGAACAACAACCTTGGGATGAGGAAGGAGGAAAGGAAAAACAAAACTCTTTCTAATTGCTTTGGTTCGATAGGTAACCCATTATAGTTTCTAACTCTTCTTGGCACCACAGAGCAAATCTGCGACTGCATCCAGCCGGTCTGCTAGTAGTACCACCACTGCTGCTATGTGACGTAACGAGTGATAGTATGTGCAAATTTTGTCCGCAGGGTCAACGTTGCCATCATCATCATGTTTGAAACAGCAGGGTTACTAGTAGTCTACTATGCTGACATGCATGCTGTCAACCTTGTTATTTCCTGCAGAAAGTTAACCAGCCAGCATCAGATATCAATATTGTGAAAATGCAAATGCAAGTGATAGTACTTGGACAACAACAAGAACGCTACACTATGCAGCCAACAATTGCTGTCAAACAAACAAACTTATTGAAAATCTATTAAAACAAAACAATTTCCCAAGAAGGCCTGTGCATCCCAACTTGATCAATACTTTACAATGGAACTAACCATTTGATACAAAATGGAATTGGAAGGCTATTTTTCACCTGGTGGATGATTAGGGAATGAAAAGTCAGGCAGTGTTTGGCCTGCAGCTTGAGATTGTCCAACCTAAAAACAAACAAGAAGACCAGGAGATGGATGCTGGTCTTGGCAAGATGAGTTTTTAGTGTTTTCTCTTCACACATCAAACATACTGCATCATGTAGGACTTTGCCCATTTCACAGAAAATACAACAAGGCAAATAACAAGGAATTGTTATCTTGATTACCAGGAAATACAACACCATATATACGTCCGATAAATGATTTTGGACCCCTAAATAAATTTCTCGTAGCTGGGTTCAAACACCCATAGAATTAGTACCCATGTAGCATGTACCCCTACAGTGTTCTCGTCTGAATTAATTTTTGTCTTGTCTGTTGCGGAAGTTTCTTATTTCATAATGTAATTTTTTGGTTGAGAGTGCTCAATTTGTGTAAGCGCGTCACAAATTTTTCCCCTTACGAATTAAATTTGGAAGCG
The DNA here is from genome assembly GCA_037355745.1 of Pseudo-nitzschia multiseries. Taxonomy (NCBI): domain Eukaryota; phylum Bacillariophyta; class Bacillariophyceae; order Bacillariales; family Bacillariaceae; genus Pseudo-nitzschia; species Pseudo-nitzschia multiseries. The sequence continues at coordinate 9,265,511 of CM074789.1, forward strand.
CGCGGAAAATAATATCTACGAAACTTCTCCCCAGCCAATCATAAATTCCAAACAGAGGAAGGAAAATTCTTGTTCCAAAAAACACTTTCTAAAGGGAGCGTCACAAGTTCTAAAGTAACCGTGCCAATTTTCAAATTTTATCATCAGAATCTTCAATCACATATTATATAAGGTTAAGAGTTTTTACTACGACACGAGATATCACATGTTGGTTAACTATCGTAGTTCCATACTGCATCATTTTGGGAACTGGATTTTCTTCTGTACCAATACTGGATCAATAAAGAATTTTTGTTTGCAAGTCGCAAGTCCAGCACCTGCAGATGCTGCTGTAGTACCACTTGTTATGTCATACTAGTTCCTGATATTTTCACGTTGGAATCTATCCCTCAACTTTACTTCTAAGTCGCGTCCAGTCTCTGCCTGTTTTCTTAGCTTTACAAGTTCCTCACATACCCTATCAAAAGTCTCCACTCCCTCTAGCATCCAACCATCTCTATTTCCACTCTTAGCATCACAGTATCTTTTCCTTTCACGTCTTATAGTTTCATCTTTCTTTCTATCTCTATTATTTACCCATACATGATGTCCGTTATGCAGGATCATCAATCCAAATGCTTCATCAGAAACCAAGAATATGTCAGTAATCAACTCCGTTTCTTTGCTTTGCTTGAATCTATTATGACTAGGAGAAATCCCCGCCAAGATGCGGGTCACAAAATAGTAGAAGTCTTTGTCCCCCACTATACCTTTCTTCCTATATTCTGGGTGGAGAATTGGACTGGTGCCGGGATTCATATTGAGAAGGCGAGCGGTATGGGGAAACGAAGGTGGAACTCCTCCTCCTTTGTCCATATCACCTGCAACCAAGAACAGAATCAAGTTTCACATGAGGATACCAGGTAGGAGCACAACCAATGGAGTTCACCACATTTCCAGCCACTTACTCATCCAATTTTTCCTGACCAATGTTTGTGCATTGTGCCTCAACTTGGCTAGAGTTTGACTGACAATAGAATTGTTGTAGGCATAGAACTGGGCATCGGGGATGCCGGGCTTTGTCACTTGCTTGGAAGCAATGCCTTCTTTCAAAATCAATTCTGCCCAATCATCGTCTGTAACAAATTTCACACCACAAAACCAGGATATCTTCACGTACTGTTTCCTTTCCTCTTCCAGATTGGTAGCACGATGCTGTTTGAGTATTTCCTGATTTGCTTTCTCAGAGTTTGTAGTCATCCCATCATCCTCAGTGACACTGGCAGTTGCTTCTTGCTCTGCCATTTCCTTCATCTTTTCCTTCATGGCGTCAACCTCTCTATTTCTGGCATCAAGCTTCCAAAGTGTGTCCTTCAGTTTCTTCTTCAGGGCCAAAGCATTGGTTTCATCCCCGTTGCTATCTTCACTCCCAAGCATTGACATGGGTGAAGGATTTTCATTATGTAGCACCTGCTGCGGAATGCTGTTGTTCCTGTGTTGTTTTTGTTGTGTCGTCGTGGATGGATTCGTCGTCTTCGATTTCTTGGTTCCTTTGCTTCGATTGGTACCATAAACAGGTGCTGGGAGTTCTTTTCCACTTTGATTCTTCCTGGGACTAACTTTCCCTGTTGTAGTAATAGTAGGAGTTAGTAGGGCGTTTACCATGATGTTGGATAGTATCTGTTCAATGCTTGAAAATTGCGTTGGTGATGATGGTTTGTTGTTCAGATTGTGGTTCGACCAAAACAAGGATTTTATGCATGTTATTTGTGTGCGCCGGAAGGTTCGAAGAAAAGAAACTGACTTTTTGCATGTAATTTGTGTGCATTGCAGTTTCTTCGTCACTAGTAGTATTCCCTTTGTTTTTCTACACCTGTACAGCACATGTAGAAAAGGCACCAATAAGTTTGCGCCCAAGCCTTAGTTTAGAAAAGCACTCCCATCCGCGCCAAAAAAAATCTTGGTTACAAGAATCTCTACTGTGAATTCTCCTATGATTTGTACCTGGATAGTTACTGAGATTTGCACCAACATTTCTACCAACATTTCTACCAACATTTCTACAGACCATAAAAATGGAGAAAAGACAGACCATGAAGTACCATACCGTCCGTACCAAGTACTACAACTAATATCAGTACTACCTTACAGTAGCACATAAAAGAAAAATACACACTAATTTGCAATTAAAAAATCAAAAATCAGACAGTTTTTATGATTTGTCCATGAATATTGTTAATATTATGGATAAGACGAACCATGAAAGAAACAGAAGTGAGTCATCTGTCATAGTTTGTGTGTCACCACCTAATGAGTGCATTTGGGTCCTAGATATGGAGGAAAAGTACACACTAATCTGCAATCAGACATTCAAAAATCAGACATTTTTTATGATTTGTCCATGAATACTATTGTTCCTGTTATGGATAAGATGAATAATGAAATAAACAGAAGTGAGTCACCTGTCATCTTTTTTGTGTCACCACCTAATGAGTGCATTTAGGTCCTGGATATGGAGGAAAAATACACACTAATCTGCAATTAGACATTCAAAAATTATAATTTTTTATGATTTGTCCATGAATATTGTTAAAATTATGGATATGATGAATCATGAAAGAAACAGAAGTGAGTCATCTGTCATCTTTTGTGTGTCACCACCTAACAAGTGCATTTGGGTCCTCCTGGATAGGGAGGAAAAATACACACAAATCTGCAATTAACAATTCAAAAATCCAATTTTTGTGTGATTTGTCCATGAAAATTGTTCATGTTATGGATGAGATGAGTCATGAAATAAACAGAAGTGTATCATCTGTCATTTTTTTTGTGTCACTACCTAATGAGTGCATCTGGGGCCTGGATATGGAGGAAACGTACACCCAAATCTGTAATTAGACATTAAAAATCAGACATTTTTTGTGATGTGTCCATGAATATTGTTAATGTAATGGATAAAATGAATCATGAAAGAAACAGAAGTGAGTCATCTGTCATCTTTTGTGTGTTACCACCTAATGAGTGCATTTGGGTCCTCCTGGATAGGGAGGAAAAATACACACAAATCTGCAATTAACAATTCAAAAATCCAATTTTTGTGTGATTTGTCCATGAATATTGTTAATGTAATGGATAAAATGAATCATGAAATAAACAGAAGTGAGTCATCTGTTATCTTTTGTGTGTCACCACCTAGTGAGTGCATTTGGGTCCTGGATATGGAAGAAAAATACACACAAATCTGCAATTAGACATTAAAAAATCAGACATTTTTTGTGATGTGTCCATGAATACTATTGTTCATGTTATGGATAAGATGAATCATGAAAGAAACAGAAGTGTATCATCTATCATAGTTTGTGTGTCACCACCTAATGAGCGCATTAGGGTCCTGGATATGGAAGCAAAATACACACAAATCTGCAATTAACAATTCAAAAATTATAATTTTTTATGATTTGTCCATGAATATTGTTAATGTTATGGATAAGATGAATCATGAAAGAAACAGAAGTGTATCATCTATCATAGTTTGTCTGTCACCACCTAATGAGTGCATTTGGGTCCTGGATATGGAGGAAAAATACACACTAATCTGCAATCAGACATTCAAAAATCAGACAGTTTTTGTGATTCATCCATGAATATTGTTATGTTATGGATAAGACGAATCGTGAAAGAAACAGAAGTGTATCATCTATCATAGTTTGTCTGTCACCACCTAATGAGTGCATTTGGGTCCTGGATATGGAGGAAAAATACACACTAATCTGCAATTAGACATTCAAAAATCAGACATTTTTTGTGATTTGTCCATGCATATTGTTAAAATTATGGATATGATGAATCATGAAAGAAACAGAAGTGAGTCATCTGTCATCTTTTGTGTGTCACCACCTAACAAGTGCATTTGGGTCCTCCTGGATAGGGAGGAAAAATACACACAAATCTGCAATTAACAATTCAAAAATCCAATTTTTGTGTGATTTGTCCATGAAAATTGTTCATGTTATGGATGAGATGAGTCATGAAATAAACAGAAGTGTATCATCTGTCATTTTTTTTGTGTCACTACCTAATGAGTGCATTTGGGGCCTGGATATGGAGGAAACGTACACCCAAATCTGTAATTAGACATTAAAAATCAGACATTTTTTGTGATGTGTCCATGAATATTGTTAATGTAATGGATAAAATGAATCATGAAAGAAACAGAAGTGAGTCATCTGTCATCTTTTGTGTGTTACCACCTAATGAGTGCATTTGGGTCCTCCTGGATAGGGAGGAAAAATACACACAAATCTGCAATTAACAATTCAAAAATCCAATTTTTGTGTGATTTGTCCATGAATATTGTTAATGTAATGGATAAAATGAATCATGAAAGAAACAGAAGTGAGTCATCTGTCATCTTTTGTGTGTTACCACCTAATGAGTGCATTTGGGTCCTCCTGGATAGGGAGGAAAAATACACACAAATCTGCAATTAACAATTCAAAAATCCAATTTTTGTGTGATTTGTCCATGAATATTGTTAATGTTATGGATAAAATGAATCATGAAATAAACAGAAGTGAGTCATCTGTTATCTTTTGTGTGTCACCACCTAGTGAGTGCATTTGGGTCCTGGATATGGAAGCAAAATACACACAAATCTGCAATTAGACATTAAAAAATCAGACATTTTTTGTGATGTGTCCATGAATACTATTGTTCATGTTATGGATAAGATGAATCATGAAAGAAACAGAAGTGTATCATCTATCATAGTTTGTGTGTCACCACCTAATGAGTGCATTAGGGTCCTGGATATGGAGGAAAAATGCACACAAATCTGCAATTAACAATTCAAAAATTATAATTTTTTATGATTTGTCCATGAATATTGTTAATGTTATGGATAAGATGAATCATGAAAGAAACAGAAGTGTATCATCTATCATAGTTTGTCTGTCACCACCTAATGAGTGCATTTGGGTCCTGGATATGGAGGAAAAATACACACTAATCTGCAATCAGACATTCAAAAATCAGACATTTTTTGTGATTTGTCCATGAATACTATTGTTCCTGTTATGGATAAGATGAATAATGAAATAAACAGAAGTGAGTCACCTGTCATCTTTTGTGTGTCACCACCTAATGAGTGCATTTAGGTCCTGGATATGGAGGAAAAATACACACTAATCTGCAATTAGACATTCAAAAATCATAATTTTTTATGATTTGTCCATGAATATTGTTAATATTATGGATATGATGAATCATGAAAGAAACAGAAGTGAGTCATCTGTCATCTTTTGTGTGTCACCACCTAATGAGTGCATTTGGGTCCTGGATAGGGAGGAAAAATACACACTAATCTGCAATTAGACATTCCAAAATCATAATTTTTTATGATTTATCCATGAATATTGTTCATTTTATGGATAAAATGAATCACGAAAGAAACAGAAGTGTATCATCTATCATAGTTTGTGTGTCACCACCTAATGAGTGCATTTAGGTCCTGGATATGGAGGAAAAATACACACTAATCTGCAATTAGACATTCAAAAATCAGACATTTTTTGTGATTTGTCCATGCATATTGTTAATGTAATGGATATGATGAATCATGAAAGAAACAGAAGTGTATCATCTATCATAGTTTGTGTGTCACCACCTAATGAGTGCATTTGGGTCCTGGATATGGAGGAAAAATACACACTAATCTGCAATCAGACATTCAAAAATCAGACATTTTTTTATGATTTGTCCATGAATACTATTGTTCCTGTTATGGATAAGATGAATAATGAAATAAACAGAAGTGAGTCACCTGTCATCTTTTGTGTGTCACCACCTAATGAGTGCATTTAGGTCCTGGATATGGAGGAAAAATACACACTAATCTGCAATTAGACATTCAAAAATCATAATTTTTTATGATTTGTCCATGAATATTGTTAATATTATGGATATGATGAATCATGAAAGAAACAGAAGTGAGTCATCTGTCATCTTTTGTGTGTCACCACCTAATGAGTGCATTTGGGTCCTGGATAGGGAGGAAAAATACACACTAATCTGCAATTAGACATTCCAAAATCATAATTTTTTATGATTTATCCATGAATATTGTTCATTTTATGGATAAAATGAATCACGAAAGAAACAGAAGTGTATCATCTATCATAGTTTGTGTGTCACCACCTAATGAGTGCATTTAGGTCCTGGATATGGAGGAAAAATACACACTAATCTGCAATTAGACATTCAAAAATCAGACATTTTTTGTGATTTGTCCATGCATATTGTTAATGTAATGGATATGATGAATCATGAAAGAAACAGAAGTGTATCATCTATCATAGTTTGTGTGTCACCACCTAATGAGTGCATTTGGGTCCTGGATATGGAGGAAAAATACACACTAATCTGCAATCAGACATTCAAAAATCAGACATTTTTTTATGATTTGT